>JBBPDH010011783.1:0-11182 GCA_037974565.1 Clupeocharax schoutedeni
CACTGATTTACAGTCAACACTCTCTCAGTGACGATCAGTTTTGCCTCCTAAGTGGACAGTTTGATTTCACAGACGTGTGACTGACTTGAAATTACATTGTGTTGTTTAAGTGTTCCTTTTATTTTTTTGAGCAGTATATATGTGTCATAGTAAGACAACCATGATCAATTTAAGACTGAGCAGCTTAGTGTCCAGATGTGAACTCTTTAAAAGTAAACCCCACCCAACAGCACTTCAGAAAAAGAGGCTGTTTGGGCCCTTTAAGTTATATTTCACCCAGAAGTGCTAATTATAAATGAAAAATAACCAGCCAGGATTATCCCACATGTATCATGCTAATTGACTCCTATTATCCATTTTATTTTCCTTTAAAAATAGTTTAAAATCCAGACAGCTAGTTTGTATTCAGCTGTTTTACACTACATTTTAAATGCAACAGGGGACATTTTTTTCCCCTTTTCTTTTTTTTTACTAGCACAGCTGTCTCCATGTCGTTTGTCATTGTAACCCAGAATGTATTTGTTTCCGCAGGCAGGAACCGGGCTCCTGACATCCTCACAGCACGTGTATTATTTTTACTCTGTATTCTGTGGCATTTATTATAAAAAGCACCAGGAGTGTGACTCATTCTTATTTATTTGCTGAACTTTATTGAATTCTTACATTTTTGATTAAAAACCAATGTCAGACAAACGTTGTTTATTTGTTCGGTTGCAGTGAGATAGATGGAAGGGTTTCTGTCTCTTACACACACACACACGCACGCACAATAAGAATTTGTAGATTGTTTCTCGAGCCAAGTGACGGGCAATCATTCAGTTTATGAGTTTTATTTTAGTTTCTGTGTTGCAGTGTAATGATGTAAATAACAGGAGGCAGGTGAGTGCACTTGTTCGAATTCTGCTGCTACACCTTTCACAGCTAAGCGCCCTTAATTGTGATAAACATTCAGTTGACCTTTCCATTATTGGAACACTTTATTTGATTCATGTTATTGAAAGGCAGCTGATTTGAAGGGAAAATGTCACTTTGACCCATTGTGGAGCAATTAATGTTATTTATATAGCAACTTTGGCTAAGAGACTTTGGAGAGAAAGTGCTTTAAATCACAAAAAAGGATGTATTAATAATCTGAGAAAAAAAATTGTTAGATCATGCATAAAAAATTCATAGATACAAAACATTAGGTGCGCACAGTGAACTGCCCAGTTGCTGGGCAGAAAATTTAGACTTGTAGAACACCATTTTAATGGAGATCACGCAAATATCCGGTTAATTTATGTTGTTTAGTAATCAAGTAAGTTTGTCAGGAATGGCTCTTTTCTGAAGAAATGTTTAACAGCTTGTTCACCGAATGTTACCACCTAAAATGGTTATGCCTGAGACATTATTATGTGACCGTTCCGAGAAGGGTTTTGGCCCAAAGTTTTTTTTTGTTTATTTTTATCCATTCATGCCAGGGGGATTCAATTAAAGCACCATGGTGCAAACAAAAAAAACAAAATAGAACAAAAAAAAATTAAAAAACAAAAAAACTAAACAAAAAAAAAATGGAGCACCATGGTGACCAAAGAACATTTATACAATCAGCATCACATATAAATCCCCAGCCAACACATGTACATTTACAGCATTTATCAGACGCTTTTATCCAAAGCGACTTTCATTCCCTACCTACAGGGGGCAGTCTCCCTGGAGCAACTTGGGGTTAAGGATCTTGCTCAGGGACCCAGTGGTGGTGCTGAAGGTAGGATTCAAACCTGTGACCTCTTGGTCCAGAGGCAAGCATCCTACCCACTGAGCTACCTCCACCCCTCCGTAGGTTCTCTGGTGGTTTAGGATGGTAAATAAAATGGTTACATATGCATTAATGACTTTATTACAGTTTAGTGGAACACTCTTTTGAGCCCCTGCAGGTTCGGCATCTCTAGAAGATCGTAGTGAAAGTTTTACATTATTTCTGGGCCTCTGTAAAATAAATGAATAAAGTAAGTGTTTAATGTGCTGAACAGGAAATGATAACTCTGAACAGAACCTTCTCTATGGTAAATAAAATGGCTATATTTGCATTAAGTTACTTATTTTAAATATGGGGTGCCCCTTCACCAGAAGGTCCTGATGAAATGAAAGTGACCACTCTGTCATACATTAACACACCACAGCACAGTGAGAACAGCACAGAATTCTTTCTCTGCATTTAACCCATTCACCAAGTGAAGCAGTGGTCAGGAACACAGTGCCCGGGGAGCAGTGCATGGGGATGGTATATTCCTCAAGGGAACCTCAGTGGTGCTTAGCAGTCTTGGGATTCAAACCCGCCACTTTTTGTTCGCAGGGCGAACCACTAAGCTGCCAACTGCCCCTGGGCCTCTGTTGAAATGATTAAAGGTTAGCAAGTGTAAAGTGACCATTTGTTACATGTGAACACACCGCAGGAAATATATGAATGAAGTGTTTTCATCATGTGATCCAAATCTATACCTCTGAACAGCTCCTTCTCGAAGCAGAATGACTGAAGTCTGTTCATGTCTGAGGGAGGGTGTGTGAAATGTGTGTGATCTCACTGGAGTAGGCTGTTGAGTTTTTGGCCAGCAGCTATACCGAGGAGGAGAACTGCTTCTGCTTCTGCCAGACTGGAGCTGGTCAGCTGGTAGATAAAATATAAGCACTATTTCTGCTCACAGGGAGTCTAACTGTGGGATTTTTTTCAACCAGATCAGCGGCTCCAATCTAATGGATCACACAGGAAGCCACCCCCTGCTCCCCATAGCTAATTAGCCAGGTGTGATCTATTTGGGGAGCAAGAGGGACGCTCAGCAGGCCATCTGGGTCTGTGACCTTCCAGGTGTGCTTACCTTCACCTCACATCTATGGCACGGTGTGAGTTGTTTTTTTTTTCCTTTTTAATGAAACATCTATCATATCCCAAATCTATTTACTTGAAATTCAACTGATCTTGTTGTAGAGTGCTGGAAGATTGGGAAGGCTCCTGAGAGGTATATTACATATTCAATAGTTCAATCAGTGAATATCAATTGAAAAGCACTGAGACAATAAGACATTGGCCTGAGGTCACCATGCCCACTGCCAAGTGTCAGCTAGAGGGGTGTAAAACCAGAAGAAAGGAAAATCCCAACCTATTTCTCCTAGACTTAATTTAGCCAAGGTTAACAAAAATTTGATTTTGACAATTTTTTCATGTTGCAATTTTAGATCTTAAAATGCTCGTTCTTTTCTTTCACTGCTCTCATCTTTTATTGTCTCAGATAAGAAAAAACATAAAATCCTGGTTGGTTTATAAATGAGCCTGTACAACAAATTAGTGATGCCTTAGTGATCAAAGTCTCAGCTACTAGCAGCAGACCGTTTTGTGATCTATAAAATTGTTAAAGAAAAGAACAGCAAACCAACTGTCTTAAGTTGATTTTTAGTTTTGCTTCTAATTACTTCCAATGGGGTGTTAAGAGAAACAAGTCAGACTTGAATACACTCCAGATAAGACTGATTTATTTCTAACAAAGAAAAGACACTTGTGAGCAGCAAAAACTTCCTCTGGAAAACGTCTCAATGTTTGGGTGTGGAGTTGTAGAATTGCATTGATGAGTTGGAGTGGTGTTTGCTATGCAAATCTACTGATCCACCACCCTTATCTGACCTCACCAATGCTCTTGTGCCCGAATACAATCTAATCAAACTTCACAAGCAGGGCAATTCTTTCAATTCCATTTATCTCAGAAGAATGACAATCAAATAAGAATATTAATATCTTGGCTTAAATCACACAGCCAGTGGTAATTTGGCTGGAAACTTCTTTTTAGTATGGAATTAGGCTTAATTTTGGTCTGGGAAATGGGCCCATAGTGCATTTTACAAAGTGCACTTTGTCAGCAAACTGTGAACTGATACTTTAAGTCGTTATTGAAGTCTGTCCAAAAAGTGTCTTCTGTTTCTATTTTTGGACAGTTTACTTTTGGCTTAACTAGCTTACTGCTTTGTGAGTTTCCCACCAGTTGTGGCCTTTTGGGTTTGTTTGGGTGTAAATGCACAATATGCACCATTCCACCAACAGGGACTTTAGTAACATAGCATTTAAATAGGCTGTAATATAGGGTTGGCCCCCCTTTGCAACTATAACATCTTTTTGGAAGCTTTTCCACAAGTCTTTTTGGAGTTTCTGTGGGAATTTGTGCCCATTCGTTCTGTAGAGCATTTATGATGTTGAATGAGAAGGCCTGGCTCACAATCTTCGTTTCAGTTCATCCCAAAGATGATGAATGGGGTTGAGTTTAGGGCTGTGGGTGGGCCAGTGAAGGTCTTGCAAACCATATTCATACCATCATGTCTTAATGGTTCTTGCCTTGTACACTGGGGCACGGTAATGCTGCAATAGAAAGGGGTATTTCCCCAAACTGTCCACGAAGTTGGAAGCATGGCGTTGTACAAAACGTCTTGCCCTTCACTGCGGCCACTTGAAATAAAAAATATAATAGGAGTCCAAATACTTTTGTTTACATGGTATTTGGAAAAAAGGTATTAATGGGTGTGTCCAAATACTTTTATTTACATGGGTTTTAAAGGCTGTAATTGCACCTTGTTTCCTCCAGATGTCGGGCGAGAGCCGCCCTTTTTGTAGCCGTTCGCAGTGGGCGTGTCTAAACTGCGTTCATTCGTGACGTCGTGACGTGTTTCCTTAGCAGCCTCTCCGTACGGCTCGGAGAGGGTAGCGGTGGCTTTGTTGTTTATTTTTGTTGTTTTTAATTTTCTGCTGCGTTTTTGTTTACGTTTTTGATGACTTGTTTGTTGACCCACTGACACGCCTCGGCATGTGTGCGGCGGTGCTGTCTGTGCGTCGGTTGCTGGGGGCGAGCCTGCGTTCCGTCGCTAGGTCGCGTAGCGTAAGATGGAGCCGCCAAAGTTTCCCAGCTGTACAGTTAACACACGCGTGTATCTGAGAGAGTGTGTGTGAGGCTGCGAGAGTGTAAGAGAAGTAGCTGTAGATCTATTAGGCAGCCTCGAGCCTTGTCTCCAGTCTCTCTACGGAGCTCCAAGCTCGGCTCCGACTCGCGTCTCTCCTTTCCAGACTACCCGGCTTGCCCTACACTTCGCTCGTTCTTTAGACTGTAGCCATGTCGTTGCGGGTGTAAGGGGCTCTCTGGTGGGGTACAGGGGGCGGTGGAGCCGCTCGCTCGCCCCTAAACGCGATTTGGGATTGCTGATCTCCTAGTATTCCCATTACTTGCCCCCAGGGACGTGCAGGAAACCTCGGACAGAGAAGGAAGCGAATCGTTTGAAAGTGGTGGAGGTGGTGCTACTGGTGGTGTGCTCATCCAAAGGACTTGACTCACACAGGAGCAGACCGAGCCTTGTTTTTACGTCCTCAGGAGCTTTTGGGACACTTTAAGTACGGCTAGATGCGGTAAGGACATTCTTATGCTCTGTTAAAAATAAGTGGAAACGGTCCAAAACTTTTCAAGCTATGGTCTTTGTCCAACAATAAATACGCTGATGGCCAGCTAGCCAAGCCCTGTAACTCAGACAACACAGCTGGTTGTGGTAGTTATAGGACAGGCTGTGAAGTGCTTTAACACAACTTTTTAACTGCTAAAGCCTGTTCGGGCCACTTTGCTACTTGTAATATAACATTCCTAGTGTAAGCAGATCATCCAGTGTTTGGTGAGTGAAAACTTGTTTTTGTGTCGATCCCTGTGTTTTTGTGTGTTATATTACAAACAAAACACACAAGGGATACCAGATCCCATTTGTTTCCCTACCAGGAGAACTGATTATGAGGTTTTCGTTTGATTTGCCCCCTTTTAAAAAATGATATAGCAAACAGCATCTATATGTTTTCTGAGGTTATTCAGACTAAAGGTTTGTAGTTTCTTCCAGTTATAAATGCTTGTTAATGATTAATACTTTATTACAGCGGATGTATCTTACTGTACAGCATATTTACACTACACAGTCAGCCTCTGTATCATATTTTTTTTTTGTTTTCCCAATTTTGTATGCAGTATAAAATAGATTAAATCATATCTCCGCATTCTAGTCTTAAGCGTCCTGATATTCAGGTTTGGACTAGACTGTGACTCACCAGGAGGGACAGTGTGTCTGGGAAATGGAAAAGGCAGTCATTCACTCCTTGTTTTTAGGTAGGGGAATAAGTCTAGACGACAGTTCTCAATCTCTTTTTTCAGGTTTTTCAGTTAATGCTAAAGGGACCAGACTTGGGTTGTTGTGTGTGATAATTGCATACAGGCTCTCTTTGGTGCCTAAAGCGGTGTATGCAAACTCAGGTGATGTCACAGCAGTGGGTGTACTTTAAAATCAGTGTCAGCAGTGGCTTAAAAGCCTGTCGGGGAAGGTGTACACCTCTGTCTAGTTTCTGCTCCAGCCTTGCTTGAACAGAATATCATAAGTGAGTACTTTTTTCTTTGTTTCCCCATTAAATGTGTAAGCAATACTCTGTATTGTCTTAGAGATGTGGTTATTGTGTTTCAAAACCAGCTGTTTAACTTTCTGAAAGAGAAATGAAATGTGTTCATCAGTTTTCCCGTTTAGGGATTGATTTTTAGCCCTGTTGGATTTGGTGTTAATAAAAGGCAGTGGTTGTGTTGGTGGGTAAAATATAGAGGAGACAACAGCTTTCCTATCACAATGGCTGCTGTGTATTGATAATCTCATGACTGAAGCATCGTGATTGGCGGTGGTGATAAGCACACTCGCCTGGCATGTCTCGGAAGGGGCGATTAGGCCTTGTGTTTGTGTGGCAGTTCATGTCTTTCCTCCTTTTATCGTTGGTCTCTAATTATGTAAGATTGTCATTCTGTTGTTTAGGCCTAATTGTTTTCAGTTGTGTTGCAGGGTCGCAGAAGCGATTCCAAATTGTGGTTTGGACTTAGGTTGTCCAAATTGTGAATGGCATACATTTACTTGAATGTGTCACATTCAAGCATTTCTGTTAACCAGTTGCTCTGCTTATAAAATCAATGTGCAAACAAGCCAAAGAGCTTTTACCTGTGTGCCAGAGATAGTGTTTTTGTTGAATGTAGGGCAGTCACTATCAGTTGTATTGACTAATATAGTGATTTTGAACACTCTAAGACTCTCATGCTTTTTTATAATCGACAGCCTGCTGATCACTCTGAGTGCTTTATCATGAAACCAAGGAAAATGACATTGTTTGGCTGTAGTTGTGACTGGGGAACAATTCAGAATGTAAATAAATGGAAAATAAAAATGCAACACATTGGCTAGCCAGTTCATCTGATGCATGTAGGCTATTGGAGAAGTCTGTTTAGTGAAGTTATTTCACTTTGAGGTATTTAAAGAACTTGGTTTTGTGTTCTATAAACCATCTCAAATAACAAAAAAAAACAGACTAAACAAAGATTTGTTTTGGATTTGCTTCCATATCATAGCTGCAGTCTAGATGACCTGTAATCAAATCTGACTGCTCTGTCTCCATATCTGATGAGTGACATGTCTGGAAACTCTTCTGAGCTCTAAATCAATAAATATCAACAACTCTTTGGAGAGACTGTTCAGAAATGTTCAAGTGATCTGCTGATACCATGTTTGTTTTGGGACTGTTTCCAGGAACCAGATTAAGTTAAAGACTAAAGTAAGGGCATGTCAATGTCTTCGCACTTAACACTAACATTAGTTTAGTACTAGACTAGGTGTGATCCATGTCCACAAGATTAGACTATAGTGTTTTAGGCAATGTGAATTTTCATTGATATTTTAAGAGTAATTGGGACTGCCTATTCAGTTGTTCTCAAGACCTGATAAACTGTTCACCAGTGTCCGCTTTGAATATATAGGGACATTTATAAATCTCTCATGTGACACCTTTTTTTTTTGCTGCACATTTTGGAGAGGATCAGTAAGTATCGTTAAGCAGTATCAGTATTATCTGTACATCCCTAATGATACCCATTCCTATTCATAAACCTCACCTGGGGTCTGTGTATGAAAAGATTCTTTATAAGTTCATAGACTTCGACAAGAACTATTTTTTTTAAGAATGTATATGAGTGGTACAGCAGGTAGAATTTTTGAGATGGAGTAAATATCGCTGTGGTCTTATGTGACAGGAAAGCCTTTTTTTCGTGTTCCTGGTAGTCCCGGAAAAGAATTTGCAGATGCTGGGTTGGGTGGTGAAGGCACTTTTCTATAGACATACAGAAACAGCGTTGTACTTAAACCATACTGCGACAACACGGAACTTTCAGCATACGCTGAGTTCCCAGTGTATCTCAGCCTGGTAACAGTGTTTCTGAGACACCAGTAACGTTATTTTCTACCCACAGTTTACAACTAGTGTCCATGGAGTCAAACTTGCAGAAATTTTTTTCTGTTTTTCATATTGTGGTCGTCTTTTATTCTTTATAGATGTTTGAGTTTTTTGTTTTTCATTTTCTTGGTATTTTTTAGCTGTGTGACATAAACCTAACATCACTAACTTGTAATGGGCTAGTACACATTTGAGCCGTTCCAAATAGCATTGTAAGGCTTTTTAATAACGCCATAGGCGTTTTGTATCTGATCTTTATTGATTTTAGTGAGGCGTTACACTTGCGTTTGTCTGACGCTTTTTAACGCCAGTCAGCCGATCAATGTGTAGTTTCCTGTATTCACCTGTGGGGGCAGTAATTATTGTCTCCAGATTGTTTACATGTTGGACATCTTAATTTTTGTAGTTCTACTTTGAAAACAAAGTTTTATTCTTTGTTGAAGCTTACAATCATTCTTGTTTTAAAAATCATAATATGGCGACGTAGGCAGGAGAGGAACAATTGTTGATATTGGGTTCACCCTCTTACTGCACAATGTCAGGTCAAAGGGAGGTTTTTTGTGCTTATTGAAAAGATGCAAAGTTGTTTAACTACACTCGCATGTCAATGTCTACTTTTGGTTGTCTGCTGCGACTGGTACATGAGCACATTACACGGCACTCACTAGAACGTTAACTGAATGCCATGTAAATGCAATAGGTGCGTTTTCTTTGAGTTCGTCAGGATTTTGGCAGAAATTGATGCAAAGAAAATCGCACACGAACACGCATCTGACTGAACGCCCGTGTAGATACTTCGATATGCTCCAAAGAGCAGAAAAACGGTTGCCGCTCAGTCCATGCTCACCTGGCACCACAAACGCCTGATTCAGGTCTCTGTATGGAAGAGGCCTGTAGGGTCACCTGTTAATTAAGGAAACCAATTAGTTTAACTGGATTGGTTTCTTGATGCAGCAGTGATGATACTGAAGTAAATTCAAGATCTATTGATGTATCGTTTTCAGGTGAGTCCTGAAAATTAGAAGCCAACTTCTCCTTCATAAATTGTGTGAATAAATTCTGTTTATCTCCCTATCAGTAGCTGCACAAGTGACGGAGCACCTTCAGTCAAACGCTGAGTGTTAATCTGAAGCTGGATGTTGGCTGATGTGAGTGAGAGGAATATCAGATGCCTGAGTGGAGATGGCAGCCTATACATTTCCACGTTTTAACAGGAAAAATGCAGATAACAGTGTAAACCAAGGACAAGCCTATGCTGACAATGTAGTTTGTGCTTCCCCTTTCTCAGTGGAGCAAAAATAACAAAACTGCACCCCAAAATTGAAAAGCAAACACCTAACCAACAAGTATTTTAATATTTTATGCAGTCCAGCATTACTATTTTAAGGATAAATTACATATAACAAAAAATGAGACATATGGTATGTAGACCATAGACGGGTGTATTTTGAAACTGTAAGTTAATCCCACTGGACTTATAGCTGATAATTTGAAAGCTTCTTAATCTGTTCTTGTGCATGTAACAACTTGCAGACTCGCTCAGTAGCTGTGCACATTTTTGTCCTTACTGAAATGAAACCTACTGGACAACACTGGCCCACACAAAAAGATTAAAGCTTTAATTCCAGTCCAGGCAGGAAGTCCACAGCTTTATCAGTAACACCCTGTAGACAAGAAATCTAGTGCTCCATTCACCTACCACAGTAAGTCAGTCTAAACAGGAGCGGAGATGGTCTGCTCTATACATTTAATGTAAATATTGAGAGTAATTCTAATGTCTGTTTAAGCTGTGAAGCAAAGTAATTAAACCGTTTGAACCAGTATTGCGCTCACAGCACTTCATTTATAGATTCCAGAGGTCCTGGCCAAACACACCTGGTTTTGCTCACCTGTTAATGGCCGTGTTTAGTGAGTGTGTTTGACTCAACTATCCATTTGTGCTGAACACCAGCCCTCCAAGCCTACAGTTGGGACTCCTGTTATTGGACAGGGCTTCCCCAGTTGGTCCTGGAGTACCCTTTGTCCTACACATTTTATGTTTACACAACCACTTAATCTCTAGAACAGCCAGTAAGTAACTGAGTTCGACCGCCTTAAATCTGCAGGTAGGTTTTCCTGGACCAGTTCGGAACCACTGTTACAGGCCACAGTGGTTACCTTGGTAATATAGCAATAAATAGGCTATGAAATATCTGTATTATGTTATATTATAATAGTTGTGGGAAACAGACCTTCAAGTATATCTAAAAAGGCTTTGTTTTTCCAGGATAAACTTACCTTTCTAGTGTAATTGGCCTGAAATGTGAACAGGCTAAGAACATGATAGGTAACATGAGAGGCTGAGCAGGTTCAGTGGTCTGGGACCATTTCCCTGAGCATTCTCGGATAACTGGAGTCATGTTTTGTCTGCTGTAAAAGGGTGTTAACGCTCGACCTGTGAACAGACAGCAGGAGTTGGAGTTGGACTTGGAGGATAAACCTGTCTGAGAGCACTCCTCTACACATGCTTTCATTAGCTGCGCCATGACGCAAGGAGTGAGTCAGCTGACTGCAGAGGTGGTGCCCTGACTTGATTTGGATGGGAAACAAGTTATCACAAACCACCATCACAATAAGAATGTGTGATTAAATTATTTTTTATTGCATTAAAAAAGACTTCCATGTTCTTCCTAACGGCACAAGATTAAAGTCTAGCTGTTCTGCTTTTACAAGGTTTCATTCTGCTAGGGGTCTGTCTCTTCAGCAGAAACTGCAAAATGTACATCCCTAGTGGTTCTTTAACCCTTTTGTGCAGAAGCGCCCTCTAGTTTTGAAATGTAAACTTTGCTAGTTAACTATTCCTCCAATTATGAACATAGAGCCAAAACAACTGACTAGTCATTT
>JBBPDH010011792.1:0-11182 GCA_037974565.1 Clupeocharax schoutedeni
CACAACAGAACAGAGAAACATCAAAATATATTAAAGTTCTGATAAATAAAATGTATAAAAATTAGAGGTGGGCATAGATTCATTTTTTTAATGCCGTTAATCTCATTGTAATCTTGGCATTATTAATTTATCGACCATTATAAATGCAGATACCGATAGTTTGGAAAATGCCTAATATCGGCCGATATATATCGGTCGGGCTCTAGTATGCACATCACTGAAGACCTCTCCTGGACGAACAAGACCACTGCACTGGCCAATAATCACAGCAGCGTCTCTACTTCCTCCGCAAACTGAGAAGAGCAGTAGCACCAGCCCCCATCATGTACTCCTTCTACAGAGGCACCATTGAGAGTATCCTGACGAGCTGCATCACTTTGTGGTTTGGAGTCTGTAATGCATCCTGCCAAAAAACTCTCCAACGCATAGTGAGAGCAGCTGAGAGAGCAGCTGAGAGGATCATTGGTGTCCCTCTCCCCTCCCTCCAGGACATCTACAGGACGTCTCACCAAAAAAGCCCTCTGCATAGCAGCTGATCCGTCCCACCCTGTGCAAAGCTTCTTCAGCCTGCTGCCATCACGATGAGACAGCGGAGTCTGTCTCCTCGTGATGTCTGTCTCACTCACACTTACGCACACACACACACACACACACACACACACACACACACACACAGACACACACACACACAGACACTCACCACATCGTCCGGCACCAGTCCTTTTGTGTAGTATTAGTGCTCCGCTAACTACCTCTTACTACTACCAAATTATTACTACCCTCAGTCTACCTCTGAAGATTTTGTCTGTTATAACTATGTCACTTTACTACAGTCTTGCTCTTTTCGCACCATATTTTTATAGATTATATGTATAATTGTATTTGCATATTTTAAAAATTGCACATTCTGTATTAAATATTACATGTTTTTATTCTTAAAATTGCACCTTTTGTATTTAAATGTTACATGTATGCACCTGGGGTTTGAGAGTAACATAATTTCAATTCTCTGTATATCTGGTACGAATGGCAGATTTGAAAATACAGTTGACTTTGATTTTGACTTTGACTAAATGCATATCAAGAACGAAAAAAGATGGTGTTTCAGTGAGAATTTATGCTTATAGCCTCCTTGTTGTGTTCTTTATGATTTCATGAATAGTGATCAGACATTCATCTGAATAACTGATCAACTGTAAATACTAGTGAAGCTCCGATTGAACGGCCACCGATTATGATCGGCCACCGATCACGATCTGCCGATATTGGCTAAAAATAGCTTGATCGGCCAACCCCAAAAGCGCCGATCAAAAAAGTCGATCACTTGACGTAAGTTACTCGCGCAAGTTTTTCACACGTGCATGCACGGCGCACATGTAAACAATAGAGCTGGGATACTCGGATCCTTTTTCGGATTTGGCTCCCTCTGAGTCACTCAGTAAACTGATCCGGATCTGCGAGTCACGTGAGTCACTATTGACAAATTGAGAGCAGTGAGTCAGCCGAATTGCTTGAATCGTTTTTCAAAAGAAAGTAAAGAAAGTAATGGTTAAAAGATGTATAATGTCGCGGGGTTTATAACTTTGACATGATGACGTTAGGACTCAACGGATCTGGTTCAATGGAGACCTCGGATTCGTGAGTTATTTAATGGATCCGGGTGATTCACCCTGATGAGTCGTGAATCGCTCAGCTCTAGTAAACAACAGCAGAGTTTTTCCGTCTGGAAGTTTTTCAAAGTGTCCACAAGTTATGATGTCTTTTACCTTGATATTTTAATGCAGATTTACTCTCTTTTTCTCTGTCTGTCTCAGTCTCTCAGTCTCTCAGTCTCTCTCTCTTTTTCTCTCTCTGTCGCTCTCTCTCTCACACGCGCTCTCTCTGTGCCTCTCTCTTTCTTGTTTTAAACCTGTTTCTCTCTCTTTCTCTCTGTTTCTCTCTCTCTCTGTTTCTCTCTGTCTCTCTCTGTTGCTCTCGCGCGCGTGACTTTTCTGGAGTGTGCCAATCTTCTCCCTCCCTCTCTCTATTTTTTTCAATATAGTTCATTTAGAGTTGGTTTCATTTCTACAAATGGTGCATACTCTGCTAGATTATAGATAAAAGATTCACATTCCCCTGCCATTCTGTGATCTCAATCGGCAGATCATGATCTTGGTGACTGGTAATCGGTGATCGGCCCCAATAATGCTGAACGGAGCATCTTTAGTAAATACCCATGGTTCTACAGAAAGTGGTGCATGTGACTCAGCATAACCACTGCCCCTGTTCTATTCTCTCCGTCTCTATTTCATATGAACATACTTTATTTCAGGTGATCTAGGACCTATCTAATCTCAGTCTGTAAGGCTCCGCTCAACTCATCAGCCACCCAAGCTGTGACCCCAGCTCCTTGTCTCCAGCGGCGGTTTCCGCACCTGTCTCCTCGTCCTCAGCGCCTCTTGACCCTGCACTAGTTTCTGCACCGGCCACCTCGGTGCCTGACCCTTCACTGGTTTCCGCACCAGCCCCCTTGGCTCCTGACCCTGCATCGGCCACCGCACCGGCCGCTTTGGCTCCTGACCCTACACCCCCGTCTTAGTTCAAGACGCCACAGCTCACACCTCTGTCCCAACTCATGACGCCACGACTCGCAACCCGGCCTCCTGTCCCCTCATACACCACCACCTTGGATGTTGGGCTTTTGTAGTCCCTATTCCTCCCCCTGCACCATTGTTTATGTTGGGTGGTTCATTTAGGTGCCCCAGAGTGCTGCCATTAGGAGGGGGGGTACTGTCACAAATCATGTCTATGGCCACTAGGGGACACCCTCACACTTCTTACTTACACCTAGTGGACGTGCCTCTGTTCAGTCTGCTGTTGAACTCTAAGCAGGACAGAGTTTAGGTGTTTGATTGTTCATCTATTGGTTCCTTGTTTTGTCATTTGGAAAAGACACATACCTTGGTTTTTAAAAAATAATCAGTCTGTGTTAGGCGGCAAGCTGCTAGATGTTAGGAAGGTACAGCCCAACCCAGCCCATATCACAAAAACACTAAAATGTAACATCAAGCTAGTATTAGCTTCTTGCATTTTTTTCACAAGATGATTTCTGAGACGCTTGATGCTTATCATGTAATATGAGACACACTATGTATGTGTGTGTCTGTGTGTTTACATAAAAATAAGTGTAATATAACAATAATTGGAATGACAGATTGTGCCATTTATTATGTCATGGCAGTTTATGCATAGGTTTGGACTGACAGCCGGGCATACTGGGCATTTGGGCTAACCAGGTAATTTTGGGCCACAAGAGGGCCCTGGTGTACCACACCCACTCCCAGAATCCCGTCAGCATCCCATAATGCCCACAATCATTAACAATCATTATTACTCCTAAATCTGATTTCAGGCCATATAGAGTTCTATATCCTCTGAAACCAGAAGGTATTGGAGGTATTAGGCCAGTTTTTGTGGCTCTCAAAGCAAAAGGGGTCATTATTGAATGTCTGGACTCACCAGTGAAAACTCCTTTATTTCCAGTGAAAAAGATAAGGGATAAAGCACAGCCCACTGAATGGCAATTTGTTCAAGACTTGTAAGCAGTAAATTCAGCTGTACAACATTGTGCACCAACGATACCATTCTATCACAAAAATCTAATAGTGCATGGTTCTCAGTAGTGG
Organism: Clupeocharax schoutedeni; assembly: GCA_037974565.1. Classification (NCBI taxonomy): domain Eukaryota; kingdom Metazoa; phylum Chordata; class Actinopteri; order Characiformes; family Alestidae; genus Clupeocharax; species Clupeocharax schoutedeni. The sequence goes on from JBBPDH010011792.1 coordinate 3,666, forward strand.
ACCTCGCAAATGCATTTTTTAGTGTCCCAGTTCACAGGGACAGCACTGGGAAATTTCTGTTTCAGAAACGTATTCCTATACTCCTAAACTGCAAACACAAAAGCAATTGGCATCTTTTCTAGGAATGTGTTTCTACTGTAGAACGCTTAAACCCAGCTACTCAGAATTAAAGTATCCAACAGAGCGTGGCCAGTTGCAGTGGACAGACGAATTTCACACCTCATTCAAAAACCTTAAGCATTCACTTCACCAAATCTGGCTTTACCAGATCTAAGTCCAAACTGTGTGAGAGAAAAAAAGACATATGTCCTTTGTCCTTTTACAAAAACATGGTGATCATTTGCATCCTGTTGTTTATTTCTCATCTAAACTAGACCCAGTTGCTGCAGGGCTTTATATTTACCTGCGCAACATGGCTTCGGTGGAAAAGGCTGTAGTTGCATCTTGAGATCTCATAGGCTATGGGGAATTAACACTTAGTGCCACATGCTGCTTCTCTGCTTTTAGAGGACCACACAAACAGTCATCTGTCTTCAGCATTATGGCTGTGATACAATGGTGGACTACTATGCATGCCAAATGGTACAGTTAAGCATTGTGTCATGACTGGATGTCAACTGTTAGGTTAGCAAATGGCAGAATATATTAGGGCTTTATTTGGTGTGGTTTTATTTATTTGAGTGTGGTGTTTTTACTGTGTGACCATTTGCACATTTAATCTTAATTGTGTGTGTAGCTGAATTTTAGTGATTGCACTTGTATATGCTGCCTGTGACTCTGCCCATGGACAAACCTGACACTAAACTTCCTGTTTTTACATGCATGCCCATATTTGGGCTTGTGACACCTCCCCTGCTTGCCTGGTCTAATGGTTTTATTAAAATTTGTTGAGGTGCTCCACCCCATGCCCATATTTGGACAAGACTTCCTGTCCTTGGCTGACAAGCTGAGGGGAATTGACTATTGCTGCTCCTGTTTGCAATTAACAGCAAATGGGTCACACCCTGGATGAGGGGTATAAAAAGCATGTCTTTCAAGGGAGAAGAGGGCAGGTTGAGAACACATCTTCCGCTGCCGGCTTCAAGCTCTGCCCCTGTGTTGCAACGCTGGTGACTGAAGTCTGTTCAACGCTCGCTATTACCGCCCGAAGGGCCGTAACTAGTGATGGGCGCATGAAGCTTCAAAGCGCGTATCAAGTATAAGTGGGCGTGGCAGACCTTCGTCTCACTTCGAGGCGTGTATCCGCTAAGCAGAAGACCACGTGACCGATGACAAACGAACCTCAGTTTGTTACATCAGTGCTTCATTCCGCGTGTTGCTTTCTGTAAAAATGGGGCTGAATCCGCCGGCGTTTTGTGTTTTGTTTGAGCGAGTAACGGACAAAATTTATTGTTTATTTTTTATGGAACTTATATTTCATTCGCACATTGGCAGTTTGTATAATTAAGTAGTATTAGTGTTCTGCCACTTTGCATTGTTATGCGCATGTATTTTGCACAGTCTCCCATTTCACAATATGTGATTATATAAAGTTTTTTTATGTGCATTTATTTGGTATCTTTTCATTGTCTCTCTGTCTCTCTGTCTGTTATTTTGAGTCAGCATAATATAAAGGTATAAATAAGCATAAAGAGGGTAACATTTGTCCAGTGATTGTGTTTAGTGCTTATGTGTGACATTTAGGGGAACCATTATTGATTTTTGTTGAGGAAAATATATATATTTTTATGTATTTGTTTATTTGCCCCTGTTTATACAGAAAGCAAAACTTGGGATGAAGCAATGACGTAACGAACCGAGGCTTTGTTTGTCATCGGTCACGTGGTTTTCTGCTTAGCCGATACACGCCTCGAAGCGAGGCTTCGTCTGCTACATCCACTGATACTCGATATGTGCTTTGGAGCCTCGCTTCAACTAGCCCATCACTAGCCGTAACTATATTTTATCGTAACCTTGCATTTGGTTGTGTGCTTTTCGGTGGTGTTTGTGGTCATTTGGATGCTTTCTTGCAGCTTTCGGCATCGTAGGCCTGTGGACCGAGGAACCGGTGTCATGCTGTGCTGTGGACTGTGTGGCCTCACTCTCAACGCTCGCTATTGCTCCCTAAAGGGCCGTAACTACTTCCCCATGCTACTGTGTTTGTGTGTTCCCTGTTGATTTGGTGTTGGTGCTCATTGTTGCGTTTGGGTTTCCTTCTCTAGCCACCGTTCTGCCTGTTGAGCTCCTTTACTGCCGCCTGCTTAGACTACGCTGGACCTGCCCAGGACTTTGTTTGTTGCGGCTGTCACCAACTCTCGACCACTGAGCCGGCCCAATTGACTTTCTTGGAAACATTACGAAGCCCCACCACCAGTTATTGTTTTAAATCTTAGTTTGGTTATTTTCCCATTTTAGTTTTTCTTTTCTGTATTTAAATAAAGCACCTCTTTTTATAAATCTAATTGGCTGTCTGTCGATCTTCTGCTGGGTCCTAAGCCTTGTTAGGGTATAAACAGCAATCCTTAAGTTAAATTTAATACCTTTTAATACCATTTTTACTACCTTTGGATTTTTTTTAAACCACCACAACGAGTTGCAAGTGTTAATCAATTACCTTTTTATCATTTACGCAGATTTTGACATATAACACTGTACAACAGAATAGATTTACAGACTGTTGAACCACATACTGCACATTTATTTCACTTCGTGAGTAAAAATAAAACTACATCAAATGTGCAACAAAGACATAGTTCCAACAAACGGGAGCAGCAGCACAGAAAGTTGAGAGTGGCAGTTACCTGCTCTCGCCGACAGCGCATTCCATTTTTATGTTTAGTGGATTATATAAGCGACCGAAGTCCGTTAGCTCCCATACAGTTTACATCTATGTTTTTTTTACACACTGAACAATAAGCCGGTTATTCCCTACTACAGACTTGAGCCAGTCCTTAAACGCAGGGTCTTTCACCCAGCGGTCAGAAAACTTGCATTTGCATGTGACTGTTCTGATGGTTGTCTGGACATAAGCCAGTTGACTACCCAGTTGTCTAACAACCACTGAATATGACGTCAGCATCAAACCTAGCGTACAGTTGAGACTGATGCATTCAAGCCAAAAAAATCTGTCGGGAAACAGTTTGTAGCCTGTAGGCTACTCCGCAGCCATCAATATTTACACGAACTGCTGAAACCATAATGTTCACTATTATTTTTTAGGAAGAATAACTAAATAGTAGAGGTGGGCATAGCTTATTTTTAAAATCTAGATTAATCTCATTGTAATCTTGGAATTAATCTAGATTAAAATGACTCATTTGAATTCTGCTGAAGGTTTTATAGTGTAAACCATAAATATGCCTCCAAATGTTCTCTCAGATCACTTTAATTTAATTTGGAGTTTAATACATTACCCTTAAAGAAAACGTAAATATGAACCCGAGGTTTAAATACAGAAAAGTCAGGAATGAGAGTGAGACAGAGAGAGTAAGAGCAAGAGAGACAGAGAGAAAGCGAGAAAGTTAGAGAGAAAGAGAGAGAGATACAGAGAAAGAGAGAGGGAGGATCCGCACGCTCCGGTAAAGTCACAAACGAGAGAGAGACAGAGAGAGAATGCGGGCAAGAGAGACACAGAGAGAGAGAGAGAGAGAGATATGATACGCATGCTCCGGAAAAGTCACAAATGATAAAGAATGGCACAGAGAGAGGGCGCGTGCGAGATAGGTTTAAAACAGGCGCAATCCGGAAAAGTCACGACCGAGAGAGAAGCAGAGAGAGAGAGAGAGAGACAGAGAGAGAAAGAGAGAGAAAGAGAGAGACACAGAGAGACAAACAGAGAGAGAGAGAGTAAATCAGCGCTAAAATATCAGGGTGAAAGCCATCATAGCATGCGTAGTATAGAACCAGCTCCCAACCCAACTTTGTGAATAGATTAACGGCAATATTTTTTTATCAGGTGATGAGTCTCACATTAACGCAGCACATTAACGCAGATAACGGCCCAGCACTACTAAATGGTAATTTAACCAAGGAAAAAGACAGCCATAGCAGAACTTTGTCTACTGAAGCTTGTTTACCCATTGCTTGTTTATCCCCAAACATGACTTTCTTCTTCTGATGTGCATCATTCTCAAAATTGAGCTTTAGCGCCCTTAGTTAATGGAAATCTGTCATAGCAACGGAAAACTTTAATCTGTATGAGACTTCAGGATTGATACGAGGATATTTGATTACGTGCACGGACACGCTAAAGCCTATGTTTAAACAAACTAACACAAACATTAGCAGAAAATAGGAAACCTATTTTTTTAAAAATAATACCACTAAAATCAAATGTAACACTTTTAATGGCCATTTAATGGCCTAAATTTAGATTTATCACTTATTAATACTGTAACGAGCGGTAGAGTCAGGGGACACAGGAGGCGCAAAATCCATTTTATGTAATTTTATTTGCAGTCCTTCTCTCCAACAGAGCTCTCAAAACAGACACCAGCACACACTCCCACTCCAACTAAGGTGCTTAGCACCGCCCTCCCCTTATATACCTCCCACAAAATAACCCACCAGTTGCCAAGGTGATGAGCAGCTGTTGCTCATCACCTGCCCCCCCCACACATCACGTACCCCACGAACCCCTAACACACACACACACACACACACACATACACCCCCCCACACACAGCGCATGTGGCTCCTCCACGTGGCCTTTCTGCTTGCCACACAACCCCTTGCCAAGTCGTGAGCCGTCCCCGGCCACGACCAAACCCACCTGGCAGTCGTGGAGGCAAGCAGGAGGCCTGCGCTGTCTTTGGTCCTCCTTAGACCCCCCGATGGCCCCGGCACGGCCACAGTGTCCGCCACCCCAGCATCCGGTTCCCCCCTGACCACTTCCCCAGAGTCCATCTCCCCACTGTCCGTTTCCCCGCTGTCCTTCGAGTGGTAGGGCACCAAACGGTCCCGATGGACCACCATTGCTTTCCTACAGCCCCTCAACCGCACCCGGTACACCACCTCCACCACTCAGCCCAACACGCACCCCAGGCCCCACCATTGAGAGTCTAGATTCGGATTCCACCCCTTTTTCCGGGTGGGGCAGTAAACCCAAATGCGCTCTCTTTCTTGAAAGTCCTGGCCCTGGCTGCGCAAGTCGTATGCGCGCTTCTGCTTGGTGGTGGCCTCCCCCTGGTTTTCTCGCTCCCACAACCGCTGAGCATATTCCAGCCTGGGCCAACGAGTTCTGGTTCTGGGGGTGGGGGGGCAAACGCCAGGTCCACCGGGGTCCGGAGTGCACTGGGTGCTGTCCTGCGTGGTGGTCCTGTATGCCCACAAAAACAGAGGGAGGTGCCGGTCCCAGTCGCGCTGGTGATCGGCGACCAGGATCGCCAGCTGGGTGGCCAAGGTGTGGTTAGATCACTCGACTTACCTGTCGCTTTGCAGATGTAGTGGGGTCGTCCGGGTTTTATGGACCCCCAACCTTGCACACACCTCGGCCACCAGCTGGCACTCAAAGTTCCGACCCTGGTCGCTGTGGAGTTCCTCCGGCGCCCCGAACCTGCAAAATAACTCCACCATCTTTGCCGCGACTGTTTCCGCGCTCTGGTCGGCAATCGCGTACGCCTCAGGCCACTTCGTAAAGTAGTCCCTGGCCACGAGGACGTACCGATTCCTGGCCTCCGAGTGGGGAAACAGTCCTAGTACGTCCATGCCTACTCTTCCCAACGGTGCCCCCACCACGTAAGCCTGCATAGGCGCTGGTGACTGCCCCTGGGTCCCTTTTTTTGCGGTGCATGCATCGCAGCAGTGGACACAGACCTCCACATCGCGGCGACACCCTGGCCAGTAGAATTTCATGCGCAGCCGCGCTAAGGTTTACGTGACGCCGAAATGACCCACCCCTGTGGCGCCGTGGACTGCCCGCAGGACCTTCTGCTGCAGTTCACGGGGCACCAGCAGCTGCCACCATACTCGCCGGCCTTCTGGATGTTGACACCGACTGTAGCAGAGCTCCCGCTTTAATGCTAGGCCCTCCCACTGCAACCGATATGCCTTCAGCTCCATTTCGGCGGCTGTGATTTCCTCCCATGCGGGTTGAAACCCCTCTGTGAGCCAACCCGGCACTCGCCCAAGGACAGGGTCATTTTCTTGCACGCGCCTTAGACTGTCCTCATCTATCCCTTGGTCCAGCTGGACCACTTCTACCCACCGCGATTCGTCGTCCCGCAAACGGTCTTCAGCTCGCGCGCAGTGTCAGCTCGCTTCTGTTTCGCATGGCCGGCGCGACAGCGCATCTGCATTACTGCTGCCGCCCTGGCCGATGCTGCGCGTCGAAGTGGTACTCTTGTAGCCCTTCTATACAGCGCGTGAGCTGACCTTCTGCATTTTTGAAGCTAAGCAGCCATGTTAGGGACACGTGATCTGTTCAGAGCACGAAGGGTCGCCTGCCTACCTGCGGCCTGAAATGCCGCAGACTCTTCACCACTGCGAGCAGCGCTTTCCGCTTCACACAATAGTTGCGTTCCGGCTTACTCAGAGCGCAACTGTAATAAGCGACCACACGTTCGCCCTCCTCCGTGACCTGGGATAACACAGCGCCGACCCCTTGGATGGTGAGTGTCAGCAGCCGCCTCCCTTTCATCACGGCTTTGTCGCCGGTCACCGTTGAGAGCCGCATGGTCGTGGTTTCCCAGCCGAGCGGGCTCGGGCGCTGTGTTTTCGGTAGGACCCCCGGCCGGACGATAGTGATAGTGGAGCCGGTGACAACCAACGCTCTACAGTGGACTCCTTTGACTGTAATGTTGACGCGGACACACTCCGGGTCCCCGAGCCGTCCCAGGTGCGGTGTGGTTTTCTTTAAAGGGACCTTGGCATAACTGGATGGTGCAGCCCTCCTTGCTCTGCCCGCTCGGAGTTTCCCGGCGGCTTCTTGGTCTTTTTTTTTGCCGGTGGCCCATTGCAGTAGCCGGCAATGGGCCCTGTTTGACCGCAGCGAAAACACCGTCTTGTCTCTGGGAGTCTCTCACTGATGCTGCGCCGTTCTGAGGTTGGCTCTGGGGCTTTCTCCAGCTCGGCTCCGCCCGCTGCAACTCTCCGAGGGGTGGATGCTCTCGGCTGGCTGCTCAAGATGATTTCTGCGTGCTCCGTCTCCTCGAGGGCTTGCAGCAGGGTGGTGGGAGAATGAAGGAGCACATGCAGCTGTAAACTGCTGGGCACGAGCGCTTGGAGGAAGGGATGCAGTGAAAGTTTCTATTGGGCTTCTGCTGGGAAGCTGGGGTAGGCTCGGCGTCCGTAGCTACAGAGGTCCCCTGTGAGCGCCCCCCACGTTTCGCCAGCTTGACGTCTCTCACCGAGCTGAACTCTGGCTTTCTCCTCTCTGGCTGGCTCGCCGAAGCGCACGGCTGCCTCCGAAGGTCGCCAGGCGTTGTGTTTTATTGCCAGCTGAACCTGTGCCAGGTACGGTTCTTTTTTTTTATATTAAACTAATTTATTTAATTATTATTGTCTCTTAATTAAGTACACAGACAGACAAGGCCGGGCAG
>JBBPDH010011816.1:0-10000 GCA_037974565.1 Clupeocharax schoutedeni
AGCAAGGTACCGTCCCCGCGCACTGCTCCCCGGGCGCCGTGTTCCTGGCTGCCCACTGCTTCACTCGGTGAATGGGTGAAATGCAGAGAATTGAGCAATTTCCTCCGGGATAAATATAGTATATAAAATAATTAAATAATTTTAAAAAAAATATATAGTAAGGCAGCTGGTAGCTGGAGCAGCTGGTAGCCTAGTGGTTGGCTCATTCACTCTACGGTCAGGAACTTGTGAACTTGAGCAAGGTACTGTCCCCACACACTACCCACTGGTGCTGTGTTCCTGCCTGTCCACTGCTTCACTTGGTGAATGGGTTAAATGCTGAGGAAGAATTTTGTGCTGAATTGTCAGACAGAATGGTCACTTTCACTAATTCTCTTAAGTAAGGTGGAGATTATAAGCTATTGCCGTAGTTATTGCCCCAAAACTGACCTGAACAAATACGATTTCAGAGAAAGAATGATTTTGAGATGCTTTGTCAGGTGTTGAAAACATACCTTTCACAATACGGTCAATGCTTTCATGGCACTAGCATCTTATATGTTGCCATATCATAATCATCTCTGCAAAGGATAGAGAGAGTTGAAATAAAGAAAGAAAGAAAGAAAGGAAGGAAGAAAGAAAGAGAGTGTTTTGGTGTTAATGGCCATGGCACAGCTCCCTCCATTCTGAGGATAGATGGGGGAGTTGGAGACTCTTTGATTAACAGTTCTATCTTGGCTTTGGCTGGAGATCAGTCAGGCTGGTTGGATTGGACCTCATCCAAGGGGACTCCGCCGCAGCCCAGCTGTGCTGTTTCAGTCAAGGCAGTGGTTGGATGTGCTGCTTGTACCACCCACTTTAGCTATGTGGTAGATTATCATTACCTCAGACATTTCATGGATAAAAGCCTACTTTTGATCGTCATGAAGAAGTATGCTGATTTCCTTCCACATCTAAAGCAGGCCTTTCCTCTTTGAGCCACAGATGAAGAAACACATGAATTCCCATTCTTAATCTACTCTTTGCTTTTAACCATTTTATGTTTCTGCGCAACATATTATGTTTAAATCTTATAATCATTTGAGATGCATCTCAAAGAAACACATTTTCTGAAAATACTATATATGGTATATATTGTATTTCTGAACATGCAAAATGCAGCTAACACCAGTCCCATGCCAGGGTTGTGATGGATGTACAAAATATGGGGTTTTTTTTTTACTTTTTTCTTACATTTACGGCATTTATCAGACGCTTTTATCCAAAGCAACTTCCATTCTCTAACTACAGGGGACAGTCTCCCTGGAGCAACTTGGGGATAAGGGTCTTGCTCAGGGACCCAGTGGTGGTGCTGATGTAGGATTCAAACCTGTGACCTCTTGGTCTGGAGGCAAGTATACTACCCACTGAGCCACCTACACCCTCCACCCTTCACCCATTCATCCTACTGTAACGATTTTGCAGAGCTTAAAAACTCCTTACACCAAAACCATTATCATAATCTCTAGGTCAGGGATAACCACCAATTCAAATATCAGATATATGTGTATTTATTTACATATGTACAGCTCAGTTTGTTACACTACCCACCTACCCACTGAGCCACCTCCACCCTTCACCCATTCACCCATTCACCCTCCATATTTTGTATTGGTGATTATGGTTGCACACGTTTTAAGTATGTGTTTTGTGTATTTGTAATCATATTGTCCTCCCCTTCCGGTTTTGTCTTTAAATGTGACGGGACTTAGAGTTTAAGATGGAGGAGTTCAGAAAAAGGTCATAGGTGTGGCATCACGTGGAGATGTGGGTCCAACACTGTGAAGAGCTCACTGAAGGGGGACATTCACATGAACTCATCATGGAAAAGTGGTGTGTAGAAACTTTATGGTAGCACACGCCTTGGAGGCGCTCTGTTCTGGCGAAGGTTTGCAGGTCTATAGATGGATGCGCTGCTGTTCCACTCTGGGTTGCTCGAGGGGCGTTTCTCATTGACAGCCATGGGAGTGTTTGCAAGGACATCACGTGGACTCCCGTGGAAACTGTTGCACAGGCAGTCAGACATTTTGGGACATCCACATACCGCACACCTGCCACAAGTCTTGAAAGACAGTCAGATGTTGTAACATTCCTTTTAGCCTGTGGTCTGGTTGCTGTGTTCTGTTAATTTCTTTTTGTTACTGGGTGTTGAAAGGAAAACCTTAGCTTTGTCCCCTAGGCCTAGGGTAAAATGTATGTGACGTGATGAGGGCTTTTGAATATATTTTGGTAATGAAACTAAGTCAAACATGCGAACAGCCAGAAAACGTCCCATACCGGAAATTGAGTCCTGGTTTGGCAACGACCACCACCAGTATTTTTACCCACCAGGATGCTAGTCGGGCGACTGTTGGTCGAAGAAGAAGAAGAAGGGGGAAGGTGTGTCTGGAGCTTGGAGAAAGGAGAGTGAGGGTGGTGACTTTGAATGTTGACAGTATGACAGGTAAAGGGAGGAAGCTAGCTGATAAGATGGAGAGGAGGAAGGTTGATATATTGTGTGTGCAGGAGACCAGATGGAAAGGAAGTAAGGCCAAATTGTTCTATCATGGTGTGAATGGGAGGAGACTTCTGAAGGTGAAAGGAGTGTCAGACAGAGTGATGAATGTGAAGTTACAAACTGAAGGTTGTTTGTGCATGTCAAGGAAAAGAATGCAGAAAATCAGAAGGCAGTGGCTTTTGCAAAGAGAATGGAAATGAGGCACACAGGTGGATTATATCCTATGTAAGATGGTGGATCTGGAGGAGTTGAGGCTGCAAAGTTGTGCCTGTAGAGAGCATAGCTAGACAGCAGAGGTCTGTGGGATGATTCTGGAGGTCAAAAAGAGGAGGACAGTGAGGGCTGAGCCAGTGGCGGAGGTTGAAGAGAGAGGATTGTAAGGTATATTTTAAGGATGATTTAAGACAGTCACTGGGTGGCAGTGAACAGCTACCAGAAATTTCGGCAGCTTCTGCAGAAGTAGTAAGGAAGACAGCTAGAAAGGCTCTAGGGGTGACATTTGGACAAAGGTCTCAGTAGAGTAAGATGTGCAGCAGGTTAGGGTGGTAAAAGATAACAAGGTAAAGGTACTCACAGGCAGGTACAGTGTGATGACCAGATGGAATCTGTACTTTAAGGCAGTAATCCCCAACCCCCGGGCCGCGGACCTGTGGGTCATGTGGTACCGGTCCGTGGGCTGCAAAGAAAAGAAACCGTGGATGTTACCCGTGTTATGTTGTCGGCTCGTTGTTATGAAAATGCTGTTAGTACACATTGGATTTACGTTTATTAGCGTATTTTAAAGATACCCCATTATTATATTTTTGAAATATCCCCATTTTTATGCATATCTTTTATTTGTATAAATACATATACGTTTATTTATCTGCCACTCCTTAAAGGCCGGGCTGTGAACATAGTTTCTGATATTAAACCGGTCCGTGACCAAATAAAGGTTGGGGACCACTGCTTTAAGGGATGGAGAATAAGTGAGAGTAAAGGCTGGGGCTTGTGGAGATAGTGAATCAGGAAGTGCATTAGGGGGAAATGCTGTTGGTCCAGATGACATACCTGTGAAGGCTTAGGTATGTTTAGGAGAAAAGGCAAAGTTTTCAGCCAAACTGTTTAGCGGACTCTTGGCAAGTGAGAGGAGAGGAGAAGAAGTGTACTGGTATCAATTTTGCACTTGCAATGTTTGACTGACGGTGCTGATGGAGAAGTAGAGATAAGGTAAGACACCGCACTATATGCTGCTATAATTTTTTGTTCAAAAATTACACATTTTTCTTCTGTTTGTGTAGTAAAATATCACTCTAATAAGAACAAAGAATCCATGAAATTTCCCAGCTTAACGTTTATTTAACACTGACTAAACATATTTATGAACATAAGTAACAAATAAAACCAAAAACATCAAAATAATAATTAAATATGTAACATTTGAACTTGACTAATAATTTGTAAACAAAATGTTTTCAAGTTACAAACTATACCTGAAGGAAAATAAAATTGTAAACTATACAAAAAGGAGAGTGCAAATAATTTTTTGTAGGGATGCACCGATTGCAATTTTTTTGGCCGATTCTGATTACCGATTTTTTTTGTAAGTGTGATCGGCCGTTACCAATTTTTCCATACCGATTTTTTCCCCCAGATAACAGAAAATTAGAGCTGCTGCATGGGTTTCAACTTTTTTAATGTAACGGGGTAGTTACTTTCCCTGTTTACTTTTATAATAGTGACATATGATAGTGGCAGCTCTGCAGCAAATACAAACTTAAATCTAATTTTGTTTAATATAATTTCCTTTAAGTATTTTTTCATAACAAATTTGCTTTACAAATTTAAATAAATAAACCCCCCATAAAAAGAACGGTTTGAAATCGGCAAAACGTGTAAGTGATCGGCTGATAACCAATCAGGCCAGAAATCGTCCGTTTCCGATCACTGGTGCATCGCTAATTTTTTGTTATAATCTCCCACTCATCCCTCACTGAAAGTTCTTTGTATTTCCAGTTTAAGATATGCAGATTGAATCAGTGGTGATTTTAGTACTCGTTTTAAAACCATTGCTCAAAACTTCATTCAAACTCTTGACAAAAAACTGTCAATACCTGTCCTTCATACTACCTGTGAGCTACATGTGTTTTGGTTTATCATTACACCAGTTCTCTACCATTCTTCAGCTGTTCCTGTTTTCTTTCAAAAATGCTTGTGATTTCTTTAGACTCTTAACAAAAATGAACAAGAGCGGAATGACATTTGGTGTGCTAACAGCTTTTTTAACAGCAGTGTTCCCTTTAACACAGTCACACAGCTGCTGTTGAAATGTGTCTGTAAATCTCAACTTAAACATTAATATACTCAAATCATAAATTAGATTAAAAAATCTAGTCCTTTCCAAACCGATCCTTTCTGAACGCGTGCACAGGGTGAACTTTTATTCCGTTTTTTTGGTGTCCTGAATGACTCTGGCAAATATAGCTGACTAGTTGTAGCTCCACTAATTATTTGTCACTGAAAAAGAAAATTTCCCTCAGGTTCTAAACATTCGAATCAACTCGTCTATAAAAAATCTGAAGTCCAGACTCAAAGCTGCTGATGCAAACACAATGTTTACCAACATGTACATCACTGCTTAGCTAAGTATGAAATTATATGCATTATTGCCTAATTCTAATAGTACAACAAAATTAAAGTAATAGCTCATCTAATGTGGTGGTCTTCAAAATAGTCTTCAGGGCTCCTCAGGTGGTCCATGTACTAGCTTTAACTGAACTCACAAGGCTTAGAAATTGAGCAAAAATGCAGACCATCTGGGGGGCCCTGAGGACCTGTTTGAAGACGGCAGATCTCAGTGTGAAAGCTATGTGTGGTGCACTCTCTTCACCATCTTGCACTGGAAGATGCTTGAAGGGTGAAAAATGTATTGTCACAGTTCTCTAGGAAACACTGGTTGTAAAAACATGCTGAGGTAAGGGTGGCATGGGATGGGGGCATCAAGAGTTTTTGTGTGTGTGTGTGTGTGTGTGTGTGTGTGTGTGTGTGTGTGCGTAGGTATAAGAGAGTGAGGATGAGAGAAAGACAGAGAGCAAGAGAGAGTACTTCCCACATCATTTGAGTTGACTGCTTGCTGAACCCGCTTCATTAATCCCAATTTCACAGGGAGGCAGACAGTCAGAGTGCACTCCCATACACTTTATCATCAGCTTTTCATGCTACATAAAGTCTGCCTAAATGTCTGGAGACCACAGATCCAGATTAATAAGCATTTCCTTCCCTCTATCTCCATGATCTTGCCACTGGAGGTGCCTGTTGCTGTTGCCGTTTGTTGTTTGCTTGTTTATTTGGTTTGTGAGCTGACCTTATTCCCCTTAATATGGCAAAATTGTCCTGAAGCTCAAGTGTATCATCTCCATTTTGCCTTCACCAGGCACCAGGGTGCAGTTAAATTTATGTGATGTAGTTAATGTGCTCTCCTTTATCTGCACGGGCCATTCACTTTAAATGAAATTGTTTGAATGGGTCCTTTCATTCGACAATCGCTTTTTCTGGGCGCAGTATTTCCTCAATGGATAGAAGAGTCTGCACAATGCAGGAGAATGTGAAACGGATGACATTGCAAAAATATACTTATTTTCAAAATGTTATTGTCACGGTTCGGCCAGTGGCCGTTAAGGGTCACTGCCTTTCTGTTATTTTTGGGTCTTTTATTTTGATATTCTTTTCTGTTTTTCGCCCTGTTTCCTGTTTCCACCTGTTTTGCAATTGTTCTTTGATTTCTGTCTGTATTTAAGTTCCGTTTGTTTAGCCCATTGTTGTCTGTCCATCGCCTCATTTCGCCTCATTCAACGTCTGTCTGTCCTGAATTCATGTTACCCTGTTCACGTTCTTGTTCATGTTTCTAGCGGCCCTTGTGCCAGGTTTTTGTTCCTGTTTTGTTTTTGTTTAATAAAAGTCAAACCACAACATGGATACCTGTTTTCCAGCCTGGTCCTTGCCCCGAGGTATATCACGGGAGCCAGCTAGTCCCGGCCCCCGTGACAGTTATTTTTAAAAAACCAACAGAACATCATCCAAAATGACGATGGAAAAAATAATGCAATGTATTGTCAGTTCTAAATAAAGAATTTAATTATTAATTCAAATATATGAATGAATTGTATTTTCATCAAATGGCATGCTGTTTATTGAAAAGCAAAAAAGGGTTTATAGAAAAAAGCATTTCTGTTGTGAATTTTCTGCAATTTCTGAAATAAAAATAGATGAAATGTTAATTTTAACAGTTTTAGTTAGCAGGTTAGCCTGTTCATGTCCATGTTAAATATGTGTGCATCAGTGACCAGTGTGTGTATCTGAGCACATCACTCCATCAGATGACCTGCATCTAATAAAATAAAAACTATAGCAAATGCGGGTCAGTGTTTTAATGGTAAAATATTATGAAAAGTGTGACTGAACTGCAGTGATTATTATCAACCAGTGCAAAACCAACAGTGAAAATGATGGAAGATCAGTGAACAGTGACCGTCGATACACCTCCTCCAAAAGGGCAACTTTACAAATACCCTAGACACATCAGTGTCAGCTGACGTTTTCAAATTATGTGACAATAGCAGAGATGTTCACAAGTCATTTTTACCAAGTCCATGTCAAGTCTCAAGTCTTTGAGTGTTAACGTTTACAAATGGCGACTCTAAATGTGGGACTTTTGAGCTGTAAAAATGGTGAGCTCTGAATGTTTAGAAGATGCTAATTAGCCACACCCAGTGATTACAATTGGTTTTTACTTAGCAGGGGGCGGGGCTGCGTGCTGTGATCTGCCCTCACTAACATAGAGGATTTGCCTTAAATTATCTTAAATCTAAATGTTAAATATGAAAAATATACCTTTGCACTCTAAATGTGAAACTCCACAGTTAAATGGGGTTCCACGAGCCCTTTTCAACGACCCGTCGAAAACCGTTATTAGCTGGAAAAATTTTCACCTCGGAAAAAAAGTAATGGGACACTGGGGCTAGGTGAGCGGTTTTCAGGTTGTTGAAAAAAGTGCGAGATATAAATAAATAATTTCATGAAATTGACATGGTTTACGAGTTTTGACGAGTCACAGCACCCAAGTCAAGTCAAGTCATTGAGGGCAAGTCTAAAGTCAAGTCACAGTCTTTGTTTGTGCAACTCGAGTCCAAATCTCTGAACAATAGTAAAGTGTCTATATGTGCTGACAAACAGAGTAGATGGTCTGCCCTGGAATCTGGAATCTGGGTTTTCAGGTGGGCAGCTGTGTAATAACTTGGTCTTTCATTGAGGTTTCTGCAACAAAAAAAAGCAACAAGTAACATTTTGTGAGGATAAGTGTCATGGTCAGTGGCCGCTAGGGCCACTGTTTTTCTGTTCTGTTTTGTTGTGCTTGTTCTGTTCTGTTTTTTCTCTGGGTCTTTGTTGGGTTTTGGGGACTTTTAAGTTGATATGTGTGCTAGGTGTATGATTGTGTCACGTGTCCTTTGTGTTCACCTGCCCTGCGTTCTGTCCTGTGATTTGATCCAGTATTTATAGTTTGTGTCTGTCAGTGTTCCCTCATGTCTCCATCGCCTCATCTCCCTGCCTGTTTCTGCCCTTGTCTGTATCCTGCACCTTTATGACCAAGGAGGCCACCGTGCCTATTTTCTTTTGTTTTGCATTGCTTTAAATAAATCTGAAGTCTCAACATGGAAACCTGTCTACCTGGTCCATGGTTCCCCCGAGGTAAATCAGAGTGCGGGCCTTGCGGCCCCACTCGTGACAATATGTGAGGCTCACAGAATGTTCTGAAAAATCACAACAACCCTAAGAAGTCAATCTGAATGGAATTTTACCATAATGGGATAATGGACTAACATCCAAACTGTACTATGTTAATGTGATTTTTGTACATTAGTGGTTGTGGTTCTCAGGCTCTAGAATCTTTACAAATCTGCTTTGTAACACTTATACCTACGGATAACAAGATTCTTAATGTTCCATTCCTATGGTTTACAGAAAACTGTAGTGTGACATAATTGAGACAATGACAATATATAAGATCATCCTGACAAAATGAATTCAAGGGCATCTGTGTGTTTAAGTGAGAATGTGTGTGTGTGTTTGTGTGTGTGTGTGTGTGTAAAAAAAAAAGGGCGTGGGATTTCTGCAGGCACATTGTTTCACATCCTCAGTCTAATTATAGACAGAACTGTTTAGAATCTATTATACACAACACACTGCAGGTAGGCTGCAATTTGAAAGTCTCAGGAAAACATTGTTTGTATTCCTTTGCTCTAGAAGAGTGCAGTCCCTGGCATATTTGGAGTGCAGTCCCATTTAATCAGGACTTGTTTTATTGCTTTATTGTGTCAAAGCTTGTTTTATTCTCCAAGTAAAATCGTATGAATGCACTACTTATTCATTGCATTAGTGTGAGTAGAAATATTGGTGGAAATGTGAATGCACAAGGTCCAAAATCGATTCTCCTCATCTATCACTCAGTCATCACACCTTAAAATCTCCACACCCACTCAGCTTATGTTACTGTCCATTTATCCAAGACATCAGCTGAGTGCTTGAGTCATTTCAGCTGTTGGTAGGTTTATACTTGGGTACTGAGCGTAGGCTGCATTAGTGTAGGCTGTAGATTCATATGACAAACATGTGAATACACCCTAAACGGACATGCATTAATGAATTCCATGATCCTGACTAGCAGCTATACTTATATGTCATCAAATATGTTGCCCCGGTCACATCATTCATTTGTTTTATATATATAATTTGAAAAGCCCCCTGGTGATTAAATACAAAAATATAAATCGGTTCGCTCCAAGCAGAACCAATATTTGAATCCTTTTGTTCTGCGCATTTTAACTTAATGTTCCTTAACTGGTACAACAACATTCTCGAAAATACCTTAAAAGAGTTCTTCGCTTGTTGCGGGGGTTTGAGAATGGGAGACATATAAGTGAAAGTGACCATTCTGTCATACGTGAACACACCACAGCATACAGTGTGAACAGCACGAAATTCTACCTCTGCATTTAACCCATTCACCAAGTGAAGCAGGGGGCAGCCAGGAACACGGCGCCCGGGGAGCAGTGCGTGGGGACGGTACCTTGCTCAGGGTACCTCAGTGGTGCCTAGTGATCTTGGGAATTGAACAATGCCCTAACCACTAGGCTACCAGCTGCCCCAAACATATGTAGGAGCTGTGAAACCAGGTTTATTGGGGGAAAAACATGGAAAACAGGAAACTGAGAAGATATGGGTGGGAACAGAGACACGACAACCTTCTAAGAGACATAAACAATGTTCAAAGATCAGACAGGCTACAGCCTTTACGGAGAACATGATCAGGATCCAGGTCGATGTCAAACATGGTAGGACCCTCACAGAGAACACAAATAGGTGAGAACACATTTAACAAGGATACATTCCCATCAGGACTCATCTTAAGGACAGGCCTCATTGGTACCCGAATAAGAGGCCCATACACCC
>JBBPDH010011844.1:0-7500 GCA_037974565.1 Clupeocharax schoutedeni
ATTTCACTGTCTATTCTATTATCATATATTCTATTTTTACCAAGAGTCCATTTTAGGACCTTAACATTTTTTTTTTTATCAACCAATCACAGTCCTTGATGTGCTGCATCAACCCTAGCAACGGGTTTAACCACGCCTCCTCACTAAAATAAAAGTTTTTGTACTTTCCTTCCTCAGAGTTGCTCTAAGACGTTTTCTGAATCACTTTTAGTCTAAGACTCCCAGATAGGACTTTTTAGGCTAAGATAGGAGCTCTCTGAGGAAATTCTAAGATTCTTTGTGAATACGGGCCCAGGATGGTATCTGTCCAAAAAGCATTCATTACTACTGTGTTGATGTATGTATGGGTTTGTGGACTTGTTTTTCTACATGACTAGAAGTCACTTGAGCAGCAGACTCATTACAGAGACAAAATATGTAAAGTGGGTGCGAGGGCATTTAGCCCCATCAATTAAATAGAAAGACAGAATGCATGAATTACTGTTAATTGTGAATCACAAACATTTTGTCCATTTTATTTTTATCAAGCAGTTATTAATTGCCTTCTTGGACAAGCAGCTCCACTATCTGTAGAGATCTTGAAACAAACCGACAGCAGTGATTAGTTTCCACATCAGCATTATCATGACTGACTAAAGCCTCAAAAATTAAAAGACCGTGAACTTTTCCAGTGAACGACAGAGCGTAATTTTCACACATTGCTGGAGTTTGTTGTTGATTCTGTTCATATTTACCATAAAACAATCAAACATACTTTTGGGTGTTTTTTAGTAGGGTTGGCCTGAATAGGCTTTAGATATTTGTTGGTATTTCCAAATGAGTACACACTTTCAAAATCACCCTAAAAATAATATTAAGATCAGTTAAGATGTTTTTGCTACTGCTCTTTAAAACATGTCCAGTAGGTGAAAGCATTTATTACCAGTCAGCAACTACTGCATCATATGTTACTGTAGAAGCAGCGATTGGACAAATTACAAATCAGGATTATAATTTTATTACCATCAGGATTTTAGTCAGAGTTGATAGCAGTACTGGTCCTGTCTTCATCCACTGCCAGAACTCACCCAGCAAATAGATTTCGGTGTAAGAATTGCTCTCAGTAGAGTAGAATAAGTATCGCTATACTTTCCCAGCTGAGATGTGCTGGGGTAAGGTGTCATGAACTTCTAAACTATGCCAGCTACAGTTTATTTATTTATTTAACATTTTAGTACATAGTAACAATCACAACTTTTTTATGGCCTTTACTGATTAAATGTGCTTGTGAGCTGAAAAAGACTATAGAATATATAACAAAAGGGATCAGTATCAAATAGTATCAATAGTATTCAAATAGTTCTGGTCAGCCCTATGCTTGAACCTTTGTAATTGTCACCCATCCCGTCTCCTCCATCTTTTAAACACTATTTACAGTTTTTTAAATGGCATGCTACATACCCTGTATAGAAATTGACATTTATGGCATTTAGCAGACACTTCTAACTACATGGGGCAGTCTCCCTGGAGCAACTTGGGGTTAAGGGTCTTGCTCAGGAACCCAGTGGCGGTATGCTGAAGGTAGGATTCAAATCCATGACCTATCCTAACCACTAAGCCACTATAGACATTGGGTTTTTTCAGGGTTTGGGTTAAACCCCTAACTTCCAGTGAAGGGCCATCTTAATACTACTTTTGTCCATGTAGTGAAATTTGCTTCTTATTGTCACATACCCGTTCAGGAACAAGGCACAGGTATTCCAATTGTCTTTCTTTTTTTTTTTTTAAAACAAAAAGGCATGAGGGCCAAAACTCAAACAAAAATAAAACCCTAAACAGGTACAACTTCTGATAACCACGAGGGTGGACAGACACCTGAAACAACAACTGAAATATTCTTTATGGAATACGTGCACAAACCAAAGACCAATCAAACCCCATCATCATTATTCCTTAATCCCCGGCTGGCTGAGAACCCTTACTCCCAAAGCCGACCAGGGAAAACATCCCCACAGTGTCACAATAAGAGTCCCCACCTGTCTTATCTAATGGCAGCCTTTAGCGGTCGCTAACTGGGGACGTTACACTTATCTCAAAATTACAAAACCTCAAAATTACTCACCTCATTCACACAGTGGCTATTTTGCCTATGATCAGTTATACACAATATAGGTAAATAGTCAGTGCTGGAAAAGTAAAGCAAAAACGTCTGTGTCTCTCTCTTTCTCTCTCCTTCTGTTTCTTTCTTGTTTTCTAACTCTGGTCTCTCTTCTCTTCCAGTCTGAGTCAACAAAGGAGTTTAATTTAACCTGTCCATGCTGAGGGTGATGTAACAAGCAAAACACCCTCTGGCATGATGTGAATGAGCCTGTTAAAAGATTTTTTTCCTCTAACATAATTAGGCTGTTAGTAGCCTTCTCCTCTAAGAATGTTGTCTACTGATGATGTCCCCAGTCTTAATTAAACTTAAAATAATATTAATGCTTCTAATAACAAGAAGAGATTTGCAAAACCCTTAAGCCACTTAGCCCTGCAATGTGAATGCAAGGGTTAATAATAAAATATGGCTGCCACATGGGGAAGTACTGTCATCGTGATTAGCTTGACTTAAATTTGTTTCCATCCGTAATATATGGAAAGAAAAGTTCAAGCAGAAAATAAGCCTCTGCTGTTAGATAGGGTCACGCATTAAAATGAGATTATAGCCTTTTGTCCTCTGCTTCATGATGGCTAAGGAATTTAGATTCATTCTGGGACTAATCTTCGACTAAATTACGCTGGGCATGAGCACTCTTGAATGAAAATACCATTTTAAGGCGATGGTCAGGTCAAATTGGATGTAATTTGCAAAAGCAAAAGCACATTTAAATGCACAAGCACATTTCAATAACAGAAACACAGACCCCTGCAAAAAACATGCTGGGGCACATTCAAACGTGCATAAAAAATGACAAGCATAATTCTTTAGAATCAAGTGAGTATCAAAACAAGAGAAAGGCCTTCCCTTTCCTCAACTCTTTGCACATAGATGCAAATCCACTCCATTTTTCATTTTTTATTGTTTCCTATTTTCTGTGTATGTGTTGATTCAAGTGTTACAAAGCAAACCAGGAGAGTGTGGATCCACTTTATTTACTCATGTCGCTACACTCCGAAATGAAAAAAGTTAGCGAGAAATGGAATTGCTGTAGATGCGCTTGGTTTAAAAAGATCGGAACAGATGTTACACAGCGCTTTTGAGTGCTGAATAAAATCTACAGTGCTCTGAATTGACTCAATTCAAATGCGAATATCCATTCCACATGAATAAAATATATTTTACACCTATAAAAACAAATTGCAGAAGAAATAAACTGAAAGACAATCATTTGGGTTGGTGATGTATTTGCTTACCGTGGAAATGGCATGCAAGTTTGAATGAAGTCGATTCAATTAAATGCAGTGGGAGAAGGAGGATAACAGATTGTGCAGTATTCAGAAGAGGCAGAAAAACAGGACAAACAGGGTGGTGTGGGGGGGGGGGCTCTGAGTACAGACCCTTGTCTATGGAAGAAGTATTCAAGAGGGAGGTGTGAGAAAATTAAGAAAGAATATCAACAGGTGGGAGTGCAGGTCGTGGGGAGCGGGGTGAAGCGAAGAGAAACAGATGGAAAGAGAGGAGGTGTGTATTAATAGTAGGGTTTGATTAGTTTGGGGTTAGTTCTGAAAGTGATCTGTTTGGCCTGGGCCGGGCGCTGGGTCCCTGCTTTTTGCTCCCAAAATAGTTGCAGGGGGCACTATAAAAACTGACAGAGTGCAAACAGTCTCTGTCATCTCCTACCAGACAACCCTCCCCTCCATCTATTTCTATCTCTTCCTCTCTTTTCCCTCCTTCCCACTCTCCTCTTCCCCATCACTCCATCAGTGCGCTCTCAGGACTCAGGTAAGACTCGCTAGGGCATGTTGAGGATCAGGTTTTTAGGAATCTGAAATGTAAATTGCTTTTATTAGTCATTTTCCGTTGACCATTGAGTCATTGGTTTTTACACAATGTATAGAGCAAATGATCAAATCTTGTAAAAAATTGAAATGATACAAATTTGGTTCCGATAAGCACTATATACAGTAGTACATAAACTGAGACAATTCGATTTTTAAAAACTATTTATCAGGGCACTTTTACTTGAATAAACATGAATAAATAAGTATTATTATGGTCTTCAAGGCAGCCCAGTATTACTTGTACATAGCTTGGCTGTTCAGTGCTCTAATAAAAGAATTGATCAAATCCCTGCAATGGCTATAGGAGAAAAAAACGTCTTTCTCTTCTAGCTCAAAAGATATATTCAAGACTTGTTATACTTCAACAAGATTACTTTTATTTGTATATCTTCTGAAGCTGTGTAGACTCTTAAAGGCAAAAGCAGTTCTTCATGTTGGAAAGATGTTGCGTGAACAAATGTCCTATAAAACAAGTTTCGTTATTACATGGAAAGAATCTGTAAGAGTGCGTGCCTGACATCCTGTTAGCTGGTTGTGTGGTGATGGCAGAATCAAAGTCTAGGCTGTCCCACAAGTTTAATGTTTCATCCCATTGGCTGTCACCTGGTTATATTAGGTGGCTTTTTATAGGTCAGTAGTGATAAAGAAAAATATGACATTCAGGCTAATAAGGGTCGTCAAACGACGAACACACTTTTAATTCAAAGAATACTGAGTATAATTTTAGTAGATACGTGAGTTACATGCAATGTAGACAATCTGTGTGTGTGGAAAAAACATTTGACTGGTAGTGTGTCAAATGTTTTGCATGCTTCCACATCTGCACCAGTGCCAGGAAGTCCAGGTAAATGAGTTATATGATACAGATGTGGCAGAGGATGATCTGAGGAGCATTTCATTAAGCCAGTGGCCCCCGTCCTTTTGTTGCCCCACGGACCAGTTTCATGTAAAACAATATTTTCACGGACCAGTACAAATACAACTAAAAACAGTGTGTTTGTTTTTAACTCATTTTGCTAGCTTGTGGGCTAATTTTTAGATGTACTGTTGCACGTGACCGAGACGAGTGTTTTGGGTTTGTTTGTTTTTTTCTTCAAAATAAAGGATCTTTTAGATTCTGATAATGAATAAAATATTTTTTTTTATTGTCTCCCTTTGTGCAGCCCGGTACCAAATGATTCATGTGCCTCTGCTTTAAGCCATGTTTAGTGATTTACTCTGTCTGATGTTATTTAAATAATTTAGTATGAGTGTTTAAATATTTAGTCTCATCTATAGGACTTTGGGGTGCATTCTCACCTTTTTAGCATTGTGATTTTATATAGAACAACGGTGTACATTATATTTGCGTTAAAAAAAGATTAGGTCCTCGTCAGATACACGGAGAGGAAGTCTGTACAGAAGAAATCTATGTGAAATTTTAAGCAGGACATTGTAAATCAGTAGCTTGTCTAAAGATCTGGTCTGATGTGGGCGTTGCAGGCTGTTTCTTGAGCGAAGCCGCAGTGTGACAGGCTGATAGTCTGCTGCTGCTGTGCTGAATTCAAACGAGCACTCTGCGCTGGTCTGGAAAACCGGCCTCTGTCTATTTACCAAGCCTATTATCTCGTGATAGTTAAGTCTGATGTGATGTGTGACTTTTATGGCACTTATTAATAATCACTTTACTCTCTCTCTATCTCACTCTCCATCTCTTTTTCTCTATCTCTCTTGTGCTCTCTCTCTCACACTCATTACTCATTTCACTCAGTGAAAAGGAAGAGAATGTGCTCTTAGACCTGCACTTTGCTCTCTGAATGTGTGTGTGTGTGTGTGTGTGTGTGTTTGTTTATCTGGTCACAGTTTGTGTAGCTGCCATTCTTTCCTTCTTATTTATGGATGAAATGGTGGTGTGCAATTAAAAAAGCAGCATTTAATCTGTTTAATCAGTTTTGCATGTATTAAATATGTATTAACTACACCAACATTGTAATAATCTCTGAGTTTACTTTCTTGGGAAATAAATAGTGTTGCTATGACGTTTTGATCACAGGCCACTGACAGTTTTTTCCATGCAATTCTGAATGTTTGCCTCTTGCAGTGATTAAGCCTACAGGGCAGCTTTGGCATTGTTCTGTCTGTTTGCTCTTTGGACTGGATAACATCCAATATTATCTCTTAATGATAAAGAAACAGGAAATTCCCAGCTGAATCAATAGTATAATGGTTTGCCCAAAGCAGATGCTGAGTCCTGGTTAAAGCTAATGATCTGGAGAGGAAAGTGATAATAGCCATATGAAATGTCTTTCTGTTAGTGTGACTGCAAGATTATAGAGTCAATGGCTCGTCTGTGGCCAGGTGTTGGGGCTGTAGTGATTAGACTTGGTGGGGCTGAGCTGTTGAAATGCAGTAGAGAACTTGTGAACTGCTTATTGCAGAGTATGAGGAATAGCCTATTAACCAAATAGGTGGATTTTGAATACAGCTAAGCACGCATTAAGCACAAGAAAAGCATCTCTTGCAGCGAGCAATACAATGCATTCCTGTATCGTTTTGGGGTATTTTTGTTCTGTATAACTGCCTGTAAAAGCTGATTACATCTGGTTACATCTATGCTGCTAAACCTCAGCCCATGTACAAGCCAAACTAAAACCAAAAGTTCCTGTTCCTTTTTTTGTGTATGTACCAAAACAAATCTCACGTGTTCCCATTTGAAGTATTTGCAGCCGTTTAAGAAATAAGAAATAATGAGGATGTTATTCATCCCGCAGAAAGTCTTGGGTCAGGAGCATGCTCATTGCAACAGGAAAGAATAAAAGACATATAAGACAACAGACAATAAACAATAGCAAAGCATGCAAGCTATGGGAACCAGTCAAACAGCCCTGCAGCATCCAAACAACCTGGGAATGGTTGGTCTCTACAAAAAATGTAAACAACATTAATATATATAATATATAATATATATAGAAACACACGTGTGCACACACACACATAGTTTTGAACCATTTGCGTGTCAGCTATATTTCAAAGTTGGAATTCACACACACAGCCACGTATTCTACACCCTCACAAGGCCAAATGGAAATATCGACACCCACACACTTTCACATATATCAAGCAGAGGAATACATAAGCATGCATATAACACACACTCACACACACAAACACAAACACACATACCTTTCTTCAGCATCACACTTTAGGCTTGCAACAACAGGATTGAGTTTCTTAAGACGTAAGAAAATTCTCCACTGATCTTTCCCTCCCCTTTCGCTCGCCAACTCTACAGCCCCCTCCCCGACACACTCACACACACAAGCAGCTGTTTCTAGGCACCTTACCGGACCCCGGGTTTAGCTCAGTTTTCAGGGATGTTAAGCTTGATTCTCATTTCAGACCAGCAACTTCTAAAAAGATGTTTTAAAGAATATTAAGGTGTTTTTTCAGACTCTCTTTGCACCATACCGTATTCATTCAGCTATATCCTTAGAATGTATTGTTACTGTGTATTAATCACCATTAGGAGAGATTAGGATTTATTATTTTGTTCATAACAGT
>JBBPDH010011844.1:11239-24004 GCA_037974565.1 Clupeocharax schoutedeni
TGAATGGCTGATGCTGTTTGGACTCCAAGAAACCATCCAGTAGAACCCTTTTAAAAACAGCTGCCTGAAAATAATATTTTCATGAATAAAATATAAAACTCACAGAGCTGTTTATGTATAAAAATCGTGTCTGGCCTGTTTAGATGCGGTTGGGACTCTCTCTTCTTTAGCATGGGTGTATCTCCACTATCCACAAAGTCACACATGCAGCTTATGCAGGAAGAACACACCAGCGCAAATGATCTATGACAATATGCACAAAAATAAAAAAATGTAATTAATTGCGGGTAAATAATTTCATTTTTATGGAGAGAGACGGAACATCAGCCAAAAATCAAGATAAACATGTTACATGAAAGTAATAAATTGATTTGCATGTCATTGAAATAAGTATTTGATCCCTTACAACCCAGCCAGACTTCTGGCTCCCATAGACTGGCTGTGTGCCCATGTTACACACAGATTACAATCAATCAGTTACAGATACTTCTGATCTTAAGTGGTCATGTGTATAAAGCACACCTGTCCACAGAATCGGCTTCTTGCGATTCCATGCGATTAACGGCGTTAAAAAAATAAATCGATGCCCACCTCTAACCTCTTATATAATATATAGGGATAATGCAAGTAATTTGCTAATACGAGACACTACACTCATTCTGCTCACAGTTATACAACAAAAGTCCACTGACAGAGCAACACAGCATGCTCAGACTTTGTTGTCAATGTAGCACACCTTGCTGCAACACTCAGAATGCAGCTTGCGATATTACATTATGAATTACACAGTGACACACTCTACAGTGCAACACGAGTCACCATGTTTGCATTAGTTTGCATAACAATGCTTGTGTCACTGTATAATGTGTTACTTTGTCATACACTACCCCAGCACTGCTCACAAATCAGAATGCCTCCATTTTATTTGCCACGTGTTCTAGTACGTCTGCTATGTTTCAGTTGGGTGCATGAGTGAAGTTTAAACACAATAGGCATCCTATGAAATCCCACAAATCCCATGTCCTAGTGTTCTAAAATATATTTGAAAACATGATCATCTCTGTGACCGTGTAGCTGCAGAGCAGCTTGTGGGTTGTGCTAAAGGTGTTTGGAAGCTGTTCTTCTCTGAGAAAGCAGATGAAAATCTGCAATTGTGATTTTATTGCTTTAAAAGTGTTTAACTACAATAGAAGGACAGTGTTTGGGCTGTGTGTATTTTTCTAGTCTTCCCACACATCTTTGGGGCATTTCTGCTCTTTTTCTCTTCAGTTGTGTGGAAAGCAGTGTAGTCTGTTGTGTCCTGAGGCATAGATAAAAATCTGGTACAGAGTGACGTGACTAATGCAGTGTTTACCATAAAGGGCGCAGCCCTAATACCAAATAACTTTCCCTGATCAAAGGTTTGTATTTCACATGAAGGATTTTATATCATGTGTCACATATGACAGGTTAAGAGTAATATATAATCTTCCTGATCTAACATGAAGTTCTCGTTGCAGCCGCCGACTCATTTGACCACAAGAAGTTCTTTGAGATGGTGGGGCTGAAGGCAAAATCGGCTGATGATGTCAAGAAGGCGTTTCTTGTACTGGATGCTGACAATAGTGGCTTTATTGAGGAAGAGGAACTTAAGTGAGACCCACACCCACACACACCCACACACACACATACACTCATTACATAGTTTACAATATCAGTTAAAATTACTCATCGTTTCCGTTATTTTTCACTCTCATGTACCTTCATGTAGTTTAACAGTTTTGTAGACTTAAGTCTGTTGCTACAACATCAGCCTCTACTCTTCCTTTCCCATAGATTTGGGATGTTTTTTTAGCGGGGATTTTATATGGGATAACTTTCTCTAGCTACAACATGACACACACTACAGCAGCTTCATTAAGGATGTGATCAGTTTCCTCATATGCAGAAATGTATTTATGTAAACTAATGAACACATAGCTAACAGCTTCACACATGTATTCATACATTTCAGTAAGGGATGGTGAATTAACCGTGGTTAAAGGCCATAAGCAGATATGAAGAGATGGGTTTTGAGAAGAGACTTGAACGTTGCCAGGTCTGTACATTGTCTGATGGGTTGTGGTAGGAAGCTCCAGAGGGAAGGTTCGGTGCAGGTAGGATACTTCCCTCTGGACAGGAGATAATGGGTTGGAATCCCACCTTCAGCACACCACTGGGTTCCTGAGCAAGACCGTTAACCCCAAGTTGCTCCAGGGAGACAGTCCCCTGCAGATAGGGAACGGAAGATGCTTTGGATAAAAGCATCTGCTAAATGCCATAAATGTAAAAAAAAATCAAAGTGCTTTTGATATTATAAAAAGCATACAATCAATCAGGTGTCCAAGCTACTGACTAATATGTAATGTACGGCATGTTTAACATACAAGATTCAAGATTCTGTACACAGTTATACAAGTACAACACGCAGTGAAATGTAGCCCAAATCACACCTAAGGCTGTGCAACACTGATAACCTCGGATTACACAGTTAATCTCTGCAGGAAAAGAAATGAAAAGATAATAACAGATAGACGAAAAGTAATATAGGAAAAATACCCTGTGTATTAAAGAAATATAGACAGAAACAAACAAAACTGTGCACGGGTGAGGTAGATGAGAAGTGAAATTCCTATGTTGGGCAAATGTGTATCTGAAAAGAGCTTATTGTGCAAACACACAAACACACACTATATGCATACACGTACATCTATTTGAGTTTGAGTATGTAATCTGTGAGCATGATGTCATGTGTATGCAGGTTCGTGCTGAAGGGCTTTGCTACTGATGGGAGAGACCTGACTGACAAGGAAACCAAAGCCTTCCTACAGGCAGCTGATAAAGATGGAGATGGCAAGATCGGAGTGGAGGGTGAGATATAATCACCAGAGGCTAGATAAGAGTAGAACAACAAAATGATACTCTGGACAATTGATTTGGTCTTTACAAGATAGTTATGTACATTCTTAATATTGAGATGGAAACAAAGTCATTCAGAGAAGTCTGATATGAAATTCTCGCTTCTAGATAACCTTACCAGAGCCATTGTTTTTAGAGAGAACGGTCGACAGTGCTGGTTACAGTAACCAGAGATCTGAAGAGTTGAATACCTCTCAGAAAGTTGTTACATGAAATGGTTAACAATGCCTGTCGTCTAATATATGTTCGCACAATAGTTTGGAGAAGGTTTGGGCCTAAAACGTTTTATATTGCCTTCATGGCAGAGAGGTTCATTTATACAAAAAGTCCCAAAAGTCCCACATTATTTAGATGCACTACTATTTTTAGCAATATTACATATATGGACAAAAGTATCAGGACGCCAACAAGAACTTTAATAACATTGCATTAAAATACACAGTTGGTCCTCCCTTTGCAAACAGCTTCCACTCTTCTTGGATTTCCTCAAGATTTTGGGTGTTTCTGAGGAAATTTTGTGCCAGGGTTCCCTCATGGACCACAGGAGTCGCCCGCGGATCTGTTCTAAAAATAGCACAACTCACCAGTGAACTGCGTCTAACATTTTATTTTATCTTCTTGCTATTCTTCTTTAATCACATTTACGTTTTTGCAGATTTGACAATATCTGAACAAAGAATTTAAAACATGTTTATTCTACGTGAAGTTTAGATAATATAGGTAAACTAATGTTCTAGTGTATCAAACTGGTAGCCCTTCGCATGACTCTGTCCCTGTGAAGTATTTCTCAGTTTCAGAAATGTTGGTGACCCCTGGAATGGAATATAATTCACAGTTATGTATTCAATAATTATTTTTGTATAGGTTAATTCATATAAAGAACCCTTTTTTATTAACCCTTTTTTGTCCTTCTCTTTCTCTCTCTCTTTCTCTTTCTCTCTCTCTCTCTCTCTCTCTCTCTCTCTCTCGCTCTTTCTCTCTCTCTCTCTCTCTCTTTCTTTCACAGAGTTTGCTACTCTTGTCCACGAGTAAACAACACAATCTTGGCTGACCCATGCCCTTATGGCCCATGACCTTTACCATACCCCAACACACACTTTCCACACACCTGCACACACTCCCTTTCACCTTATTCACAAACACACAAACACACACACACACACACACACACACACACACACACACAAATAGCCTCACTCACTGCTGATGCACCTTCCTTGCTGTTCACACACTACTTGAACCCTGCAATGCGTACACCCTAAACCCAGCGCACAAGAGGAAGAGGCAAATACACACACACACAAACACACACACACAGCAGTCATGCTATTTAATTGTTCCTTTTTATACAAACGTGTGGGTATAAATTCTAGTGTATAGATGAAGAGCCCCTAGTCTTGACAGTATGTAGATATAAAAAAATTTAAAGACCACCCCCTTTTATCTGTTTTCTTCTGCACTCTCATTTCTTTATCTCTCTTTCTATCTTTCTTTCGATATCTCTCTATCAACTCTCTCCTCCACTCCTCGGCACTGCTCTCCTCCTCCCCCTCTCTTCATCTCCCCCTCTTTTCTCTCTGGTATAGAGCCGCCATGTAAAATGCCAAAATAAGAAAGAGGTCAAACTGTGAAAGATAAAAAGCGAAATAAAAAGCGAATGCCTCAAGAGCACGGACTCACTGTGAATCTTTTCTTTATCCCTTTTCACTGCTCTTTGCTTTCTGTCACATACTACTCTACCATTACTGTAGATCCTAAAAGGGGAGACGAAGAGACAGACAGTGACAGACAGGGCAGAGAGAAAGAGAGAGAGAGAGGAAGATGAAGATAAAGAGAGAGAGAGAAAGAGATGGAGAATGAGAGAAAACGGGTAGAGAGAGTGAAACTGAAAGAGAAAAGGTCAAAGAAGTAAAGAAAAAGAGAAGGAGACTGGAAGAAAGAGAAATGGTGTGTGTGTGTGTGTGTCTGTGTGTCTGAGTGTGTGTGGGCGCATGTGTGAGAGAGAAACAGATTGTTTGTGTATTCATGTGTGTGTGTGTGTCAAAGTGAGAGAGAAAGAGAGGACAGAGATAGAGTAACAGAGAGAAAGAAAGGGACATGAGATGAAAGAGAACAAGAGAGACCCCAAAAAAGATGGGGGGAGAGGAAAATAGAGAAAAGACAGAAAGAAAGAGAAACAGGGTGTGTGCAGTGTGTGCATTTGTAGGTGTGTGTGAGAGAGAGAGTTTGAATTAGTTCAGGGTGGAATAACTGAAGTTGTTTTGGCTACGGTTTGCTCCACTCCACTTCAATTAAGTCTATTATGTCAGTGCTTTGTTGCCCCTCAGCCAGACCAGCAAATGAACTAGTCAGTCAAATACGCTATAATCATTAGAGAGAGAGGGAGAAAGATTAAATAAATCTCTTCTCAGAGAACTGGATTTGTCCTGGGGGAAGTTGGGGATAGTTAATTCACTCTTCAGAAGAGTGAAACCTTCAGAAGCACTCAAGCAGTAAACACACATATCATCTGTCTACGATATTTGACTGTCATAGACCAGAATTAAATGAGCTAGTTCCGTAGCCGGGGGAAAGATTTTGATCTGAAACAGCGTTTGTTCCACTAGTTCACTTGGCCTTAGTAATTACAGTTTTGGCCCTAAGGTCACTCTTCTCTAAGCAATTAGCACAGCTGTCACAACCACTGACTACTTTCACAAAACTAATAATGTCATTTTGCTGCTTCCGCCCAATTCCACACAAAGCTAAAGATTAGCTCAGAGTGAACAGACTGTTAAATTGCTTGCTCGACAATCAGCATCCCACGAATTACATGTATATATACAAGAAGCCGACTTAAAAGAACCGAGAATATTTAAATGAAACTCTTTCTGTTGTTGAAAATTATTCTGGTTATCTGGTTCTGGCTTCTTTTCAATTTCATTCAGCTTTAATTTAAAGCCTAACTGCCCTGGACACAGAGAAGCTATAATTTATAGTATGTAGCAGAAAACACATGAAATACACTATATGGACGTCTAACCATTACACCAACAGGGACTTTAATGACATTGCATTTAAATACATAGAATTTAATTTGGAGTTGCTCCCCCTTCATTCTGTAGATCATTGATGAAATCAGGCACTGATGTTGGATGAGAAGGTCTGGATCACAATCTCCATTCCAGTTCATCCCAGTGCTCTTGGGTGGGGTTGAGGTCAGGGCTCTGTGTGGGCCAGTCAAGTTCTTCCACACCAGACTCATCCAACCATGTCTTTATGGAGCTTACTTTGTGCACTGGGGCTGGAATAAAAAAGGACCTTCTTCAAGCTCTATTCATGAAATTGCAAGCATGGCGTTGTCCAGAATATCTTGGTATGCTGAAGCATTAAGAAGCGAAAAGCAGGGGTTCCGTTCCAAGAGCACCCACGTTTAGTGAAAAAACACATATTTTTGGTTTTAAAAAATGCCAATATAGTGTAAACCCTAAGCATGCCCCCAAATATGCTCTCAGAACACTTTAATTTCATTTTAAACTCAGTTTAATGCATTAATATATGCCCTGCTGATGTCGCTGGACAAATATATTGGGACATGCGGTGAGGTGAACGGTTTTCGGGGAATAACCCCGGATCTACTCAAGGTAAAAATACAACTGAGGGCTCGTCTCCAGATCAATCAAACTGTGAAGTTTGAAGTGTCTGATTTTGAAGTGTGTAGAAATCACACTTCCAGGTTCCCTTGTGTGAAAACATCCTGAAAAAATATATTTATTGCCACAAAAAGCAAAAAAAGGTCCTCAAAAAAATTCTGCAGGTGACTGATTCCATGTAATACTGGGGTTTACTATATATGGATTTGACTACCACCCAGGGACAAATGTGTAAAAGAAACGACATTGCATTCAGGTCATTTCGCTTCCTTTGTTTATTGGATTGTAAATCTGTAGGCACCAGAGTTTGCTACTCATTAACGGTGCAGTAAAACTGAACCAAACTTTCCATTCATTTCATTTGATCTGTACCACTTGTTACAATCCAGTTCAGCACACACTGGATAGCGGGTAAAGAAAATCATGTTAGGAGCAGGTTTTCTGAGTGCTGGTGTCAGTGCACCATCTGTTGTTGATTACAAAGCAGACGCCTTTGTTCTTGCCAGTTGATTTGGAAGTTCTTGCCATACGATACACAGAGAATGCCTCAGTTTAAGTACATCTGCCTGGGGTATATGGGTTTGTGGAGCTTTTTGTGAAGCATCACAGCATTCCAGCCTGTTCCATATTGATAAGCCATTAAAGGTCCATATTGTGGAGAAAACAAATTAGCTTTTTATGAAACAAGACTTTAATTGGGTATATAAACATTATGAAAGTTTCAGAATGAATATTCACTGTTAACACAGAACATCTAACATCAATAGGAAAACTGCAACCATTAGTTTCTTCAGTTCCCAAACAATTTAGAAGTGTAATTAAAAGAAATGGGAAAGTAACCCATTGGTAAACTTGCTTCTATCCCATCTATTTTGAGTGTGTTGCAGGCACGGATTTCTTAATTTGTTTGTGACCATCGAATTGAATTTTGCCTGTTAAATAAAGGTTCAAGTGAATTTCCATTTAGTTTTTATTGCACGCCTCAACTTTGTTGGAAATAGGGTTTGTAAAGGTTTGTAAACTGCAGTGAAACAGAACACCCTGTTTAATTCTGAGGGATAGAAAGATCTGGAAAAGCTTACATAAAAAAGGAATGACGGCTGCTAATGATGTTTAAACACACACATAATTGGGCCTTTGGCTGAAGAAAAATATCAGATAAGACAATACAATAAAATACAAGAGAATATATGTACAAATATAAGCCATTTAAGCAGATAAGATTTATTACACACACTGATGTAAAGGGACAGTGGTTACTCAAATGGGCATCTGTACAGAGCTACTTTCATGACAGTCAGTAGGTCTCAAGTGTCTTTTACAAGGACAGGGATGTCAGCCATGGCTGCTTTTGGATCGCATAGAGGATAAAAGCAATAACAAACAAGGAAATTAACATTAATGTTGTGAAATGACAGAGGAGGCCCTTGAGCAAGCTTATCAGTGCCAGAAGAGACGGCAGAAGCAAATGGGCTTTAAAGGCAGCAGTAAGGTCTGCTACCAGTTCTGACACACCAGAAGAAGGTAACACCAAATAGTGGCAAGGTCAAAGACTAAATTCACTTTAAAGACACTTAGAAAGAACATCCTCTGACAGTACATCCCATCTGCCCAGAGCTTAATCTGCTTCAGTGGAAACGGACACACAGGAGAAATAACGAGGAGACTTCATTAAGGAGGTCAAGGGCTCCACTACGTTAATAGCACAGAAGTGATGTTTAATGACCAACACTCTAAAAGGATATCAAAATCTGTGATTCGTTTTATATGTTAATGTTAATATGGGTTTCATGAACAAACTGTAAAATGCTATAATCAGGATCTAACCACAAATGTGAAGTGGCAAAAAGTATACATTCAAATGAAAACCTGAGGTATTTTTAAAAGTGGTTTCCAGTGATATCAGACATACCAGGCAATCACCAGATCGGTGTAAATTATACATAAGCAAATTATGATTAAGAAATAAATTACACATAAGATTAATATACTACACTGAAGAAAAGTTAACCGTGAACGCAAAAAAAAAAAAAAACAGCCATGGGAAAAAAAATCACTCATTTTTTTCTGGTTCTTGCTTTTACAATTTGTGGGAGTGTGTCTGTGTAAAATGTGCATGTTGCTATTGTTTCATACGTAAATATAATACAAATAAATATTTTTTTTAACCTACATTTCCAAGGTATAATACATTTTACAGTTGCAACGATTAAAACAGTGATGTTAAGGGCAGTGTGTGTGCATGTGTGACTCTGTTTCATCCCATCAGAAACTGAATCAGGAGTGAAGCTGCTGGGATACACATATAAAAGCTGCTCTACACACACTAATGCACTTACAACACATCTGGAGGCATTTCTCTTTTTTTACACAGCACACTGCAGTAGTTCATAAAAGAATAGCAACCTGTGAATTTTACACACACACACACACACACACACACACACACACACACACACTGCAAATTGTACAAACAGTGAACAGGGCAAAAAGTGGTCTCTTATTTTCTTTTCCATGGATATATGTATATTTGTATATGTGTGTGTGTGTGTGTGTGTGTGTATATATATATATGTATATAATATAGTGTTTTTCATCATGAGATTGTTGTAAGAATTCTTTTTTAGACTGTTTACTACAGTGTTGTTCTTAAATGGAACATCTTCACTTTATGGAAAGCCTCTTAAAGTACAGCACAGTTGTTTCTCTGACTCTGCCCCCTTCTGTCATCCATCATTCGGACCCCTCTCTTTCTGTATTAACCTTGACCTGTCTCCACCTTATCTCCACCCCAACCCTCTACAGATACAGTCGGATTGATGCTGAATTATTGATACTTTTAAAAGCGGAATGTGATTACAGTAAAGAAATGTGCAAGATAGGAACTAGTTGTCCTTCCTCCCTTTAATTCTGCTTCCCATTAATGCAAAGCAACACAGCCACACACACAGCTATGTGAGACTGAAGGGTGAATGTCAGATTATAAGGAGTTGCTGCACTCCACTTAAGTCACTTCATGTTGCAGTTGATTTAATACTGACATTTTTTTTTTTACAAAGAATCCCTTTTTCTACGTGTGTAAGAATCGATATTGGTATCATAATACAAGCCTTAGTATTACCGAGTGATTGTTCATGCCTACACACCTTGTGTTATTATGTAATATATTTCTTTGTCTACGTTCAGCGTCTACATCTTTTATTTTGAGTTTAGTTCAAAGATACGTTTTTCTTGTATATTCCAGTAAGTGCAATAACATTCTTTCGCCTGCAGCCTCCTGCACTGCAGTCATTACATTCCCAAGATCATTTCAAATATGTGAAAAACCTGGAAATAGTTTGAATAGATTGAAAACATTATTATAACAATCTCATAATACAAAATGTTCAATTTAGAGTTTGCATTTTAAATGCATTTTAAATGTGATATATTGCACGCATTTTAAATGCATTCACTTGCTCTCATTGCCTGTAGTACATGGTCTCAAAAGGCCAGTCCTAGGTTTTCACAGTCTCTCATCTGCAAATACCAAATTGTGGTGTTTTGCCGTTAGCTGATCTCGTTTTGGACAACATGTTAGAATACGCGTGGAGCCGATCTGTCATTGGTTGTTGTGGGTTTCAACTTCACTGTGGCAAAAGGGTTTGTGCCTCTGAAAGAAGCAACACATTGCATAGATTAATTATGCTACAAAAAGGATATTAGTCAGTACTTTGTGTAATTAAACTTTAACTGTAAACTTTAACTGTAGTTGAATTTGTACTTTATACACATATATTGTGTTAAGAATATTGATTCACTTGCATTCACCTGGGAAAAAGCTCTGGTCGAGGCACATAGTCTTCTTGTTTCTGCAGGAGAAAGTGCAGAACATTCAATGCTGAATGGATTCTTCTGTTTCAGTAGGGTTTTGTGGTTCTAATATCTATATTTTATATTGTATCTCATTTAAACAGCTATGGTAACCAGCTACTGGGCCACACTGGTTCACACACACACACACACACACACAGACAAAATCTGAAGGCAAGACACAGCAACAGCTTTTCATTGTTCTAAGTTTGCAAGGCTAGTATAAGAACTATGGGAAAACATATCATGCAAGAATGAAACACATGCACGCACATACACACACACACAATCACACAATGACAGACCCTCAGCAGCTGGAGCTGCCCCCTTCCATCCACCAGAAAGACGGCTGAGGCGTCATGGAGAACAGAACTTTACCACACTGTCTCTGCTGTCCAAATAAGGGAACTTTGACTTAACACTCAGCATGAAATAAAACAGCACAATTTAACTCCAGCTGTAACTACATCTCCATAAAACAACTCTTAGAGTTTCAAAATGAAGCAAATTAAAGCCAATTTCCGGTTTCTTTACAGCCACATTTTGTCAGCATAAATTGCTTAAATCCTGTAGCTTTCTATTTGCCCATGGCTTTCTATACATGCTTCCTATTATTAGTAGTATAAACAATGTTTCTTTTTA
Source organism: Clupeocharax schoutedeni (assembly GCA_037974565.1). Lineage (NCBI taxonomy): Eukaryota > Metazoa > Chordata > Actinopteri > Characiformes > Alestidae > Clupeocharax > Clupeocharax schoutedeni. Next base: position 22,303 of record JBBPDH010011844.1, read on the forward strand.
TTGAGCAAAAATTGGGATTTTAAAGTGGTTTAAAAAATCTACCTTCATTTTTTAAAACATGAATTCATCACAAGTAAGAGGTCACAGGCTATTTTGCACAGTGCATCAGGGCAGAATGCTGCCACATTTTAGTGCCCTTGTAGCAGCATCATTTAAATACAGAGTCCTCTTACTTGGCCCACATCATTTACATAATAAAACCATTCACATTTATTTTCTGTGAAGGGTTCAGCATGAGTCGTCGCAGTCAGGAGAAAAACACCCTGCCTTTAAGGAAACAGCTTGATTACATCTAATCCCACAGCCCAGCTCAGTTGAAAATGTCTTGGCTGCTCTTATGATGAACTATTCTACCTCTCTTATTTTACCTTCATATTTTAGGGCTTACCTTGCTTTCTGAAGGAGGAGGGCGGAAGTCGTTCAGTTTCATTTGTGTTGGTGGTGGTGGGGCAGGTGGTGGAGGAGCGTTGTTTCTGCTGGAGGTTGATTGGTCAAGAAGGTTGCTCATGCTGCTGCTGCTTCTGAGAGACATACTGAAAGGGATTCTAAAAATCAGTATAATATAGAAGTGTCTGCGCAAAAATGTAAAAAGTACGAGCAGTTGCCGTACCTAGGGTCAGGTGGTCTAGGTGTGTCCTCGATAGGGCCAACGTATGCAGCAGGAAACCAGCCCTGACTGATAAAATGGAAAAAAAAAATCTGTTCTAATACCTGGAATTGAAGGCCTAAAGTTTTCCCCGAATACAGCAGATCTGCTAACACATGAGGATCAGAACCCTTTACTGATCCCGGAGGAAGCTTATGTTGTGATTGAGAAACAGAGACAATAACAATATAAAGTATAAAATCTAAATAAAACCAATATAAAATCTGCAGACAAAATTCAATAGTCTGTGCTATATAATGAAGGGTATAAATATCATAGGTAAGTAATTTACATGGTTGGTGTCTGCAGTTTCTTTAGTTTACAGCCATCTATTTTTAAACTGCAAGCCTAAATGTTCACCTGTCTCTAACACTACTGAGGCTGAGTATTCTCAGACAGACTTGCTTGTGTTTTCTGACACTCGATGACCTTCTTGTCTTTAAAAATGGACTCCTTAGAGTCTCTCCTCACCGTGTGGAGCTTTCTGATCGGCCGTAGAGCCAGCCATTCCGAGGCTCTGGCACAAGTACGGTGACCATTTCTCCTCTAGAGAATGGCAGCAGGGTGGGGTTGGCAGAGGGTGGATGTGGCACCAGCGCTCGCATCATCCTACCACCACCTAATCCCAGAGATTCTCCAAAGGAGCTGGAGCGAGAGCGAGTGGGCTGTGGAGAGGGACCTAGAGAGAGATGGAGAGAGAGAGAGAGAGAGAGAGAGAGGTGTAAGTGAAAGAGATGGAGAGAGGGAAAAGGGGTGACAGAGAGATTAAAAAAAGATGTAAGAGAGAAAGAGAGAACAAGGAAGAAAAATGGGTAAGAGGGAGGGGAGAGAGACAGAAAGAAAAAAGGGGTGTGAGAGAGAGATGGAACGAGAGACAAATGGAGAGAGGGAGGGGGAATGAAACAAGGGTGTTAGAGAAAGGGAGAGAGAGAAAGAGAGATGGAGCGAGAGAGAAAGAAAGAGAGAGAGAGAGACAGAGAGAGGGAAAGAAAGAAAGAAAGAAAGAAAGAAAGAAAGAAAGAAAGAAAGAAAGAAAGAAAGAAAGAAAGAAAGAAA
>JBBPDH010011861.1:0-11179 GCA_037974565.1 Clupeocharax schoutedeni
AAACTGTGATTGGTTGTTTGACATGTCGGTCAAACGGCCTTATGGGCGGGCCTTGGCCAAAGAAAGCTGCTATGAATACCAGACCTTCAGCCGTCAGTCTGAAGGTCTGGCAACGCGAGACTGGTCACTGAGTGACTTAACAAACAAAATCATTACTCAGAAACTGGTCAGGTTCAGGGACTGGACTGGAAATGAGAGTCTTTGGATTTTTACCAGCCATTCGATAGACTTGTCCAGCCTTGCAAAGTATCCATGGAGCCTGGTCATAATCAGTTTCATATTTGATATTTGAGCTGAGGTTCATTATCTTTACATGCTTCTATTTATTAAACAGTAATGATGCATAAGATTTCACCCAAGTGTTTAAGAGCAGATCTTTTCCCTTTTGTCTCGTCACCAGGTGTGTGAGGCTCATATAAATTAGGCCCAAATGTGCCTGCGGATGCTGTTCCTCAGATGTTAGGAAGAGATAATGCAGCTTTTCCAGCATGACTCGGCTCTCTGAGTTTCTGAATGAGGAGAAAGGAGGATTAGATATTGAAATGTCAGAAGGTCTTACAGAGACCCTCTTGCTTTTAAATGCTAATGAAGTGAAGGGCAGTGACGAGGTGCAAGTCAGGCTGGATCCTTTTCCTTTTCCTTTTTACTCCACTCTTTAGCGTTTTTAACAGTTCTATTCCTTGCAAAGAGTTTATTTGCTCATACGGTTGTGTTCCACATTGAAATTCAACAATCCTTAGTGACAGTTACTTTCTGTTGTGAATTCTTCTTGTTTAGACTCCAGTTTCAGAGCAGCAGTCTTGATACAGACAGTGGCAGTCTGATGCCTGATGTTGCAAATGTATCTATTTTATAAAATAAATATCTTGACTTTTTAAATATCTTCACGTCGATGAGATTACATTAACCTCTATGCTGGGGTGACACTGACTTTGACTTGTGACTCGTTGGACAGGATAGTCGTGTCTGTGGCTACTACAGTGCCGTAGTAGTGATGAACAAAAAACTTATGACAAATACTCGATTAAGACAGTTTATAAAGGAATGTAACCAAAACAGCAGCTCTGCAGGGTCGTTTGCTGGTATTGCTTTGACGCGTGTCAGGTGGTTCAAATAGATTTGTTTTTAGAGTTAAACAGCGAGTGTGTGTTTCGTACTCTTGAGTGTCCTGCACGGCACTCACTCCTGATGAACTGTCAGATGATTTGGCCTCACTTGCTCCTGCTGATGTTTGAGTGCAGTATCATGAAGTGCCCTGATATTAAGTGGCCTTTTGAAATCAGTGTTTGTATTAATACACAATCTCGTCCTGCAGCCTTTCAGTCATAATAATCATCCTAACACCAGATATGCTGTAGATACGGCCACTCTAGCTGCACGAGGGTGGTGAACAGTTTGAGGGGAAGAACAGAAACACAATACACAAACACTCAAATAGGTTTGAACAATATCCTCCGGGATAAATAAAGTTTTCTGATTCTGAGACTGAGTTTTAAAAATTTTTAAATAGTATGTAAATAAACAAACAGAACTGCACATTTATTTTTATCATCAGTTCAAGTCAAGAAATCAGCTAATAGTGACCACGAGACAAAGATTAATAGTTTAAAAAATTTCTTTTGAACTGGGCAGCTTCTAACTGATGCTTTTTATTATTGCTTTAGCCTCAGCTGAGCGGTTCACCAGTCAGCCAGAACCAGTTTGTTATTATTTTTTGTTTGATGTTGTGACCAGACCTTCTGTGAGATCTTCCAAAGTTGCTCCAAAAACAAAGTCATATTTTGATTTAAAATCATATTTAAAGACCCCTCAGTCTCTGGGTGTGTTCAGTCGTCTGTTCTGTCTCGAGTTTTCTCCTTTATCCTTTTTAATGTCTTGACTCTATACTGTCTCTTCTGTTATTCTTGTTCTTTTATTCTCTACCTTATATTCTCTGTTTTATATTTTTATATGTTTGTTATGTTATGTTTGTTATATTTTATATTTTACTCAGCTAAAATATGAAAAGGGTGTTATATTTTTATTTATATTTTGTTTTACTTATGTTTACTTATGATGTTTTATATTGTATTTGTGTTGTGTTTTAGTTGTTTTATATTTATTTCATGGTTTATGTTATGTTAAATGTGTTTTCTTTTTTAGTTATGCTTTATAGTTATGTGTTATGTTTTAGTGGTGTTTTATATTTTAGTTGGTTAATATTTTGGTTAGAATTTATATTTTAGTTGTTTTATACGTTGTGTGTTAGGTTTAGTTATATTTGAGTAATTATTAACTCAGTTTGAGTTAAATAGTAAAGCTTATTGGCTATTTTTTATTAAGTCTTGCATAATTAACAGCGTTCAGATGCATTATTAACACTATAACTCCACCACACAGATAAATACATAAACACTGAAAATTTTTAAGAGCAAACATCTTCTGATTTAGGTCCTGTTTGATTCTGATTTACACTCCTAGTTTAATATCAGTCCACCCTCTCTGAAATAATAATAATAATAATAATAATAATAATAATAAAAGATTTTATTTATAGAGCGCTTTTCAAGATACTCACTTTCTGTGTTTATTGTTTACTGTTTTTTGTTTGTTATTGTTTATTGTTGTTCTTATTGCTGTGTATTTGTGCACTCAGCCGTTCCTGATCAAGTAAAACAGGACAATGGTGAAGGTTTGTGCTGTTTGGTGTGTCACACACCTGTTTGTGTGTGTTTGGTAGTAACTGCTGATACACTAAAAGTTGCTGCTTTTTAACACTTTTTTTAATCCCTCCCTCAGGTTTAACGAGATCTTAGCATTCTTTGATTAAATGTTTAGAGGACCCATGTCAGGGGAGTTTTTTCTTTCTTTCTTTTTTGCCTTTTAGTAAGCAACTGGTGTAGTATGAGAATATCAATCATTTTAAACTTCAGGATTTACTCCCAATTTGCATGTATGCAAACAACATTGCAAAATCATCAATTTGAATTGATTGGTTTTGTGAGGTCTAAATCCTCCTGTTCAGCCAACTGCAGTTTAGCCGTCTGTGCAAAAAAAATCACCCTGACTGCTTTCCAAATAAGCCCCAATACAGGATGGCAAATCAAAAAAGAGCTCATTTACTTACATCAATTTTATAGACTAAATAGTGCTTGGAAAATTATCTTAAAACCCCATAAACACGAAATACTACACAAGAAAACTGTAGGATATGGGTCTTTTAAACTTTAATGGCTTCTTGTGTTTGCATTTATAGGACAGGGAAGAGAAGAGAGGAAATCTCTCTCTCTCTCTCTCTCTATCTCTGATTTTCTCTGTAGAATAATGATGGAGCCCCTCTGAATGTCTCTCTCTTTCTCTGTCTTTCATCACTCTGCTGTAACGTTCTCCCTTTTCAGGATTCACTTTCTCACAAACTGAGAAGAGAATGACATTTCATGATTAATGGTTTCATTTTTACTTAAACTTTATTTGGTTAATACTTTGGGCTGATATTCTAAAGACTCTCTCTCTCTCTCTTTCTCTTTCTCTTTCTCTCTATGTCTATCTGTTTCTCTCTATAGCAGTCCCTCCCCCGACTCCTCCTGCTGAAGATGTGGATCGTCAGCGGCGAAGGTTTAATATGCGCATGCTGGTTCCTGGACGTCCTGTTAAAGAGACTCCGGCGACACCTCCACCGATTCCCACCGAGCGACCCACCTACCGGGAGAAATTCATCCCCCCGGAGCTCAGCATGTGGGACTACTTTGTGGCCAAAGTAAGACTATCCACCACAGCCTTCATATGACTATCATTACAAATAAACAACTCGAATCACACCTGAGCTGTTCCTGTACCAGATCCGTACAACACCTGAATCGAACAGATACTTGAGCCGTGTCTAAGCTGTACCCAACCCGTACCGGAGTTATGTCTAAGCCGTACCCGAGCTGTACCGAACCCATACCTGATCAGTACTCAAGCTACTCTATTGCAGGGCCAAAAGTGGGCTGCACCTTGCCGCAGTGTCCCAATACTTTTGTCCAAGGAACAATCAAGCTGCATATCTCAGTGGGGTATTTAAATTAAAAGAGGTGAATATGGGTTAACCTTTACATTTTCTTTAAGGGTAATGCATTAAACTGAGTTTAAAATGTTCTGGGAGCATATTTAGGGTTTACACTATAAAACAATGTGTGTATATATATATATGAATGTCAAGACCTATATAAAATGCCACTGGTAGTATATTTTTAGTTCATATAGCTCCAAGCTCATAATGACTAGTTATATTGTTATGACCGACTGGCTGTGTTTATGTGAGTGAAGTGTGCGGTTTCAGCTGTGCTCTCATATCAGCTCCATGTATTTTTTTACATTGTATGGACATTTCATGATAAACGAAAGTATAGAAATGCTCCAAAATGACGTACTACATTAAAGTCATTAAAAACCTGACTACTCTCATGACTACTCTAAAGTGTCCATTTTTAAGATGCTGTTTGTCTTTGCAGCCTTTCCTGCCTCTCTCAGACAGCGGTGCACTGTATGACTCCGATGAGAGTGGAGCCAGTGATAATGAGGATGATGATGATGCCTTTCTCTCTGACACTCAGATGACTGAGCACAGCGATCCAAACTCATACAGGTAACCATGGCAACAGAGATTTTGCCATCAGAATCGGATACGGAATTGGTCTCTCCAAAAGATAAGACAGCTTCGGTTCTGGATATAGATATATAGATATAAAACACACAAAAATACATATCATTATAAGGGGGACTCCTTCCATCCACCCCCTCAATTACACACACCACTTCCACTCACCCTGTGCTCACACACACACACACACACAATTAGGCTTTTAAAAAACAGTTCGGAACACCGTAAAAGTTTATATCTCTAATCTCGCTCTCTCTTTCTTTCTCTCTCTCTCTCTCTGTAGTTGGGCTCTGATTCGTCTGGTCATGGTGAAACTTGCGCTGCACAATGTTAAGACCTTCCTGCCCATTGCAGGATTGGACTTTACAGGTACACAGACACACACACAGCATTTAAAATGCATGGCTCTGAACAGTCAATGTGCACACCCAGACACATTTTTACACACGCTAAAGACAGACCTGTTTGTAGTTAGTTGCTGGTTCGTTTTGGAAACCTGAAGAATTACTTTTGCAGACAGTGATCCTGTTCCTGCTTAATCCTACCAGTGAGTAACTGTGCTCTTATTGATGTCCCTCTCCATAATCTGGTGCAGAAAATAAAGGCGTGGGATGAAAAGATGTGAGAAGACACTGCAATGATTTTATTGTGGTTTTTCTGAAGAATTAAGGATTTTAGCTGTGTCTCTTGTATATATTGAAGGAGGAGCATCATTACGAATGTTCTCCAAAACCGACAGATCACATTTTAAATCACATTTTGTTTAACTTGCTGGTAAACAATAAAGCATAAAGTATAAAATATGGCGTAACATTTTCCCCTTTTATTAAAATCAGCAGGTATCCTCCAAAAATGCGCATGAGTGTATTCTGTGTAGTGTGCATACTTATTTGCACACAACACTCAATTGTAACACAATTATAACATCATAAAACTAATTCTATAAAAATTCCTGACCACCGTGTGTACTTGCTCACTCCATAAAAACTAAAATGTCAGAAATTCTGGCCTCCCAACTCTCTCAGATCTACCGGTGACGTCTCCGCTCTGCAACGCCGTGCTGAAGTGTCTGGAGAACTGGGAGCAGCTACTGCTGGACAAGATGAACAAGTTTGATGGCCCACCACCCAACTATATCAACACTTACCCCACAGACACCAGCGCCGGTGGAGGTCCTGCCATACTGCGCCATAAAGCCATGCTGGAGCCAGACAACACCCCTTTCAAGTCAGTGCTTACAGACAAAATCTGATTTTTTAAAATGAATTAATTTTTAGATGTGTTAAATGTCTCCCTGGCTTTGCTTTAATTAATCGTGAGTTGACTAATTAAAACGTTGTGCTCTTTCGCTGATTCTTCTCACTTTGCTGCCACCAAAAATTAGAAGCCATATGTTTGTAGATCATATGAACATTATAAAGCACTTCTTAAATGAAACATTTGAAACCATAGCGTTTCTCTAGAGTATTATAGAGTCCTTTCAAGTTAAAGGAGCCGTATCTCTCCCTATGCTTCCTGTCATGGTTTAGAGTCTGTTAAAATTGTGTAAATCATATGATCATTATGGAGCTCTTTTTAAATTAACATTTATTTACAGTACCCACAGAGTTGTAGGTGTGTGTGTATTTCAGGGGAATCATCTAGTGCTGATTTTTTTTCTTATATAGCTTTTTTCTATATAACCATAACAATTGTAGATATTATATGTGTGTGTGTGTGTGTGTGTGTAGGGCAAGGCATCATCTCTCCTTCCCTGCCCGCCGTCTGTGGCACTTTTTGGTGAAACAGGAGGTCCTTCAGGAGACACTGATTCGATACATCTTCACCAAGAAGAGGAAGCAGAGTGAGGTAATGAACGGGTACATTATTTCAAACCCTAGCACATGCATAAAAAGAAAATCAGTTGATTATTTTAAATGAGTAAGTAATAATAATAACACATCAAAATAATAAACGCCAGTAATAATTTGGTGCAGCTGGTGGTCTAGCGGTTAAGGAGTTGCCCCCGCAATCAGAAGGTAGCGGGTTCAAATCCCAGCACAGCCAGGAACACCACTGTGGTCCCCTTGAGCGAGGTACGGTCCCCACACACTCTCCAGGTGCCCCTCGTTTGTGACAGACCACTGCTTCACTTGGTGAATGGGTTCGCTGTGGTGTGTTCACATGTGACTATAAGGGACCACTTTACTTTACATTAATAATCATAATACACAAATATTAAAAAAAACTAATTAATATCTAGGCAGTCTTTTCTAGATAAGTATAATGATCTGTATAATAAAAATAATAATAAGAAGAAACTATTGTGAAGTTTAATCATGTAAAGCAGAGTGGGTGTTATTTTTTTATTCATTATTCTTTTTCAGCTATTTTTGGCCAGTAGTTTTGTTTCTACTTTTCTAGCCCCCAGTACTGGGGCTACTATTATATTACACATTACATATTGGAAACAATTATATTTAATGTTTCATCGTCATTATTACAGTCAATTTTGACGTGTTTGTGAGTGACCAATCATATAGCAAGGCTATTTCCATTATAATCTTTGGTCAATAAATGGTCAGTATTGTTTTGCACTGTCCAGTGGCACGTATTGAAATCATTATAAACCTTAAGACATACTAGAGGCGGATTACAGTTTGACAGATTGTAATACAGTAATGAATCCAAACTAATGATCTGTTTAATATTGTGAGCATGGACCTGAACTGAGCAGGACTTTAAATGGTCAGTTTGTATTTACAGTACTTATTTTATTGTAATTTTAATGTAGTCTTCAGGAAGCCTGGATATGAAGAGATTTGTATCTCAAGACATTTGCACAGTACTATGGAGCTGACCTATTAATCTTTTAAAATCAGGTTCTGCAGAATGTTATATATGTACATGTGGAAAACATAGAAACAGAGAGTGCAGGAACATTACCATAATCCTTCCTGATTCAATATTCCAAAATATCAATATTGTCCACGGTGGGAACATTTAAAAAACAGCTGCTCTTTACACTGTGTATAATTTATAATGAATGGACCAGAGGAAATGGCCCTAAATTACATATACTTGAAAAAAGGTGAAAACGACGAGGAGCTCGCCCAGCGTTGCATCACAACCTGTTTCAGTTTTTGTTTGTTTTTTTTCTCCATCTCCCGTTTGTGGTTTGTGCATGTGTTTGGTGTGTTGTGGTGTGTTATGTTTGTGTGTGTGTTGTGTTCTGTGTGTGTTGTGTTGTACAGTCTTTAGAAAATCATGTGGAGAGCCTCACACAAAACTGCGTAGCAGGAGCTCGCAATGCCAGCAAGGTAGTATGCTGTCTGAGTGGGTGTATGTGAGGGTGAGAGAGAGCGTTGGGGGCTCCGCAGTGGTTTCCTCTGGGCTTTGGGCTTCTCTCCTTTCGTCCTGCTGTGAGCTCACACATCTTCGTCATGGGTCCTAACTGCACTTTCTTCGCTCTGCACTCCACTAACTGCACTAAAACCCCTTCTGACTGATCCGTACTGCAGGGCTGAGCCCAAACACGGGGCCCCTCCTTCACCAGGGCCTATGGGGCACTCCTTCTCCCAGGCCCCCTCCTTCACCCGGACCTGAGGCCCCTTCCAACTAAACGCCACTTAACTCTTTAACTAGCCTGCTCTTGGTGTCCTGTAGCATGTTCACAGTGTGCTAATGCAAACAGTGGCTACATGAATAGGCTAACTCTGTTTGTGTGCGTGTGTGCTTCGTATAGGTGGAGGCAGATCTTGGCTATCCTGGAGGCAAGGCTAAAATTATTCACAAGGAGTCGGATATCATCATGGCATTCGCCATCAATAAGGTGAGGCACAAAGTCGTCCAAGTTATTGAGGAATATTTTGGGGGAATATATCTAATTTGCGATTGCATATTTAACTACCAGTCTGGGTTTATAGGTTTAAATCTGTAAAATAAGCTCCAGCAAACATCATGAATATTTATTTAATCTATATTATCTTCATTCCTCTGTGAAAAAGCCACTTATTTGTATTTTGCTTTTAATTTGGTATATTGGTAAATTAAAGAAATGGGAATCAATGTTTTACTGTGACAGGCTGCAAAGTATCTAAAGATGCAAGGAGCCTAGATAAAGGTGTTCCAACCACTCAGCATTCAGCACCACCGGTATAGTGATCACCGCCAGATCATCTGGGATCATCTGCACCGGTTTCTTTACTGGTTCATGATTTAAGTTAGATGTGCTGCTTGAATATTTTATATGTAGGCCACTGTGTGACTTAACTAACAAAAACATTCCTCTGAAACTGGTCAGGTTCAGGGACTGGACTGAAAATAAGAGTCTTTGAAAGTCCTTCAGGAAGCCTGGAGAACTGTTCCTCAAGGCTACTTTGAAATACAAGATTCCTTTGCAACATCTATAGAATTGAGTGACTTATTTCTTCAAAAATGGCTTTGGTGCTATATTGTACGGGTGTAATGCGTACGTGTGTGTGTGTGTGTGTGTACAGGCGAACCCCAGTGAGATAGTGCTAGCCTCAACTCATGATGTCCAGGAGGTGGACGTGTCCACTCTGCTGGCGGCTCAGCCATACACCTGGATTGGAGAAGACTTCGACAAGGAATCGCGCAGGTGAGCAGTGAGCAGGGCTAAAAGCATTTTTTTAGTATGTAAAGAATTTAATTATCCACCAAAACAAGTCCATTATCTAAGATGTGTGTGTGAAGTTCGCATCTCTTTAGATTTAACACCCGGGCTACAAGGCTAATGTAGCTAACAAGAAAGAGAAGCTTATACCTCCCATTTAGCTCTGGGCTAACTGCATTTTATTTTGGAACTCACTACCACCCAAGCTTAGAAACATCAATATATTTTCACACTTTAAATCCACACTCAAAACCCATCTGTTCACGCGTGCTTTCTCTCTCTGATTCATTTGCACTACCAAAATTGAAAATGCCTTTTAATCTTGTCTGTTAGTATGGTTTTACTCTCTGTTGCACTTGTTTTATTGGGCGGTGTCCTTGTGTGCTAGTATAATAATATATTATTATTATTAGTAGTATACTGCCTAAATAATCAGACACTGACCTGAAATGGTTTTCAGTAAACTGTAATAGACTTGCTTATGCAAATTCTGACACTGTTTAACTCGCTCTATTAATCTAATAGTAATTTAGCACAGAGTCTGACTACGTCCTGTGTCCTTTTGTATAGACTGATAATTAAAATAGATCCTGTTGAGGTCAGATAGGTGCACTTCCAGGGTATTTGTCAATTGCTCTTTTCTGCATAACTTGTATAAAACTGTTCAACCTCCTCCTCAGCTCTGATGATGATTATCGCTCATCTCACACCAACATCGCCCAGGCCAGTGCTGGCCCTTTTGCCCCGCCCCCAATGCCTGTCTCCGCCTCCATGCCCTGGCTCGGCAGCGGGCAGACCAGCATGGGTGCCAGTGTGGTACGTGTGTGAACTGAAATATTATTAATATTACAGATATTAGGACTATATATATATATTTTTTTTATTTCCCAGCATTTCCACTGTAGAAGACAACAGGAACATTTCTGTGTGAAAATAGTAATGAATTTGGAAAATGAAGAGAGAACTGAAGAACAAATTAATAAAATTCTGTATCACTCATCTCTTGCTTGTTGCTTGCAAGGATAACAAAACATGTATTTTAGTTCAACAAATATCCAACAGTGAACCGAACTGGAGCGCTTTGGCAAAATTTGAGATTATTGCAAAAAAAAAATTAGTGTCAAGTAAATATACAGGTATATAGTAATTAGGCTGTTGTTGTTGTTATTATTAGTATTAATATTATTGTACCTATGCCTATATATAAGAATCAATAAACCTTTTTTTTTTTCACTTTTTTTTTTACTACACTTTTTTTAACTACACACTGTCAAATGGTGCTGAACATAAATTAAATTAAATGTCACCCACAGGGATTATTTGGCACAACAAATTTAAAATCAACATTTTAATGTGATGGGTGTGCCTGATTTCTCGCCACTAACCGGTCGAAACCAGGAAGACATGCTGACAGAGACACTCGGAGGTGTTTTCTGAGTTCAGCCTGTTTCTGTCGATTGTTTTCGTGGCTGTCAGTTGAGAAAACGCAGTGACAGCATCGCTGAGATCAGACCTGATCTGACTGAATTTTGATTGGTGCAGAAGCGAGGCTCCACGGACTGGCAGGAACACTCTCACGGACCGGCACCATAGTTTGAGAAACGCTGCTCTACAGAATACTAAAGGGCTTGATAGTCCCAGTGTGTCTCCTTCTCTCCCTGTGCGTCTCCTCCTTTCTCTGTGCGTCTTCTCCTCTCCCTGTGCATCCCCTGTCTCCTCCTCTCCCTGTGCGTCTCCTCCACTCCCTGTTTGTCACCTCCTCTCCCTGTGTGCCTCCTCCTCTCTCTGTGCGTCTCCTCCTCTCTCTGTGCGTCTCCTTCTCTCCCTGTGCGTCTCCTCCTCTTCCTGTATGTCTCCCCTCTCCCTGTGCATCTCCTCCTTTCCCTGTGCGTCTCCTCCTCTTCCTGTCTGTCTCCCCTCTCCCTGTGCCTCTCCTCCTCTCC
>JBBPDH010011896.1:0-10000 GCA_037974565.1 Clupeocharax schoutedeni
AGTGGGTACTGATGTTTATGCATGTTTACAGTGGGCACTGATGTTTACGCATGTTTACAGTGGGTACTGATGTTTATGCATCTTTACAGTGGGTACTGATGTTTATGCATGTTTACATTGGGTACTAATGTTTACACATGTTTACAGTGGGTACTGATGTTTACACATGTTTACAGTGGGCACTGATGTTTACGCATGTTTACAGTGGGTACTGATGTTTATACATGTTTACAGTGGGTACTGATGTTTATGCATGTTTACAGTGGGCACTGATGTTTACGCATGTTTACAGTGGGTACTGATGTTTATACATGTTTACAGTGGGCACTGATGTTTACACATGTTTACAGTAGGTACTGATGTTTACACATGTTTACAGTGGGTACTGATGTTTACGCATGTTTACAGTGGGTACTGATGTTTATACATGTTTACAGTGGGCACTAATGTTTACACATGTTTACAGTGGGTACTGATGTTTACACATGTTTACAGTGGGCACTGATGTTTACACATGTTTACACTGGGTACTGATGTTCATACATGTTTCCAGTGGGTACTGATGTTTACACATGTTTACAGTGGGCACTTATGTTTATGCATGTTTACAGTGGCTACTGATGTTTACGCATGTTTACAGTGGGCACTGATGTTTACGCATGTTTACAGTGGGTATTGATGTTTATACATGTTTACAGTGGGCACTGATGTTTATACATGTTTACAGTGGGCACTGATGTTTATGCATGTTTACAGCGGGTACTGATGTTTATGCATGTTTACAGTGGGCACTGATGTTTACGCATGTTTACAGTGGGCACTGATGTGTATGCATGTTTACAGTGGGTACTTATGTTTATACATGTTTACAGTGTGCACTGATGTTTATACATGTTTACAGTGGGCACTGATGTTTACGCATGTTTACAGTGGGTACTGATGTTTATACATGTTTACAGTGGGCACTGATGTTTATGCATGTTTACAGCAGGTACTGATGTTTATGCATGTTTACAGCGGGTACTGATGTTTATGCATGTTTACAGTGGGTACTGATGTTTGTGCATGTTTACAGTGGGTACTGATGTTTATGCATGTTTACAGCAGGTACTGATGTTTATGCATGTTTACAGCGGGTACTGATGTTTATGCATGTTTACAGCGGGTACTGATGTTTGTGCATGTTTACAGTGGGCACTGATGTTTATGCATGTTTACAGTGGGTACTGATGTTTACTCGTTTACAGTGGGTACTGATGTTTACACATGTTTACAGTATGTACTGATGTTTACACATGTTTACAGTATGTACTAATTTTTACACATGTTTACAGTATGTACTGATGTTTACACATGTTTACAGTATGTACTGATGTTTACACATGTTTACAGTATGTACTAATTTTTACACATGTTTACAGTATGTACTGATGTTTACACATGTTTACAGTATGTACTGATGTTTACTCATGTTTACAGTATGTGCTGATGTTTACACATTTTTACAGTGGGTACTGTAGGATTATCTTGCTAGGATTCTGTGATTCTCATCTAGCTCTCTTCTATCTCTACGCATTTCTTCCCGGTTTCCAGCCCAAAGATGACTCAGAAGCCAATGGATCAGAGCCATCCTCGCTGTCTTCGCCCGTGTCAGCAGTTCATCAGGGTGAGCCACAGAGCAGAGAGATAACAGACACTGAGGCTGCAGGTTAGAACGAGGAGAGTGAGCAGAAGCTGCAGATCACCATTTCTAATGCACCACGGATCAGAGATGAACGAAAATATGTTGTTAGCTGAAGTTTGAAGTTAATTCTTTCACAGGGGAGGACCTGGACCAGGAACAGGACACAGTGCTGCAGCTGCAGGAGGTCATTGAACAACTAAGGAATGTCTTCCCCTCTGAGTCGGGAGAGTGAGAGGCCACCAGCGCCACAGAGTGGCCTGCTGTTGCACGGATTGGTGCGTGGTGACTTTTAATGCAGTATTTCTGTAAAGCTCACTTCTGTAATTACTGCACTGTTTAAATACAGTTATGTGCTGCATAAATATAATGAATAGACAAGAATTAACTTTATTGTGTGAGTTATGTTTTAATTCTAAATCTGTTCCAACATTTGTCTTGATGTCAGTGATGTAAACATGGCAGATATGAACGGATATAACATGAACTCTTTCCTCGCAGAGACAGCGGTGGTATCAGGGTAGAGTAGTTTATACAGAAAGTCACAGTTTCAGTGTTTAATATTAAATTACAGATATTTCTGTTCACGATAGTCACGCTGTATAATCTCTGGTCTCTGCTCCTCCAGGTGGAACGGTGCTCCTCTGACCTGGGTTTTGTCTGCTGTATGCAAGGCAGGCAGAGCGCTGGCCTCCGTCAGTGGTGGGGGTTCTCTCTGTGCTGAAGAGTTCCTGAGAGATAACTGACTAACATCCTCCTTGTGCCAAAGGCCAGTGTTTGGTCCACTCACTGTGCTAACCTGCTGCCTGTGCTAATCTGCTGCCTGTAGTAACTGCAGGTGTGTGTGCAGCACAACATCCTCTCCCCCAAACATGCAGAGAGGAGAGGAACAGCCATCCTGTATCCTGCATTTTCAGTTTGACCTTTTTCCATCTTATTTACTGTATTTCTTTTTCCTGCAGCATACACACACACACACACACACACACACACACACGGCCAAGCAGAAGCCATTATTTATTCATAATTAATGCTGTGCCCCATGTCATTCACACTCATCCACAAACTCATCACTGCTTACAAACCAAGGATCAGTGAAGAGACCAGCTGAGATTTCCTGGCTCTTCAGCTCTGGTGCAGACGGACGTGAGGGAGATGTGTAACGCAGCAGAGCTCAGGCTGAAGCGGCGGCAGAACAGGCACCTTCACCTCCCAGCCGGGGGCCGACACACTTCAGACACACAGCCTCTGTGCCTTAACTCCTGCAGACACAGCGGCACGCATCTCATAACAGACCTAACCCTAGATCACCTCCCTCTCGTCCTCAGTCCCTCAGTCCCGCAGTCCCGCAGCCCGAGGAGAGGAAGGATCCGTTTACATGATGGTAAAGGAAATGGATGCACACAAGGAAAGAAGGGCGGAGCGGAGAAATGTCGGCGTGGCTGCAGCAGCAGAATACTGTGAGAGATGGAAAGACGGTAAATGAGTGGTAAATGAGATGGATTGGAACGTGGCAGTTGTGAGTGAGACGCTGCCCTGTAGCTGCTGGGACCTGAGAGAGAAAGAATGAGAGGAAGTTCCAGTACCTGCTTCTCCACCGGTCTCTAAAAAGTCCTGCTCATTTCCAAGCACAGGCTTTAGTTTGAATCCCACTGCACATAGTTCCGGCCTCTCTGAGGCAGAATGTGTTTGACATGACGCCCTGGCTCGCCTCACTTCATTCTGAAGCAGTTGCTAGGGAACGATCCCAGAGGAGCCGGTTGCTTTCTGGAAATCTGGGGTGTTGTTCAACAGACAAGAAGCAGATAGAGTTATGGAAAGAGACGGAGAGAAGGAGCACGAGAGGCGCACACCTTCCCCACAGACCGCCTGCCTCTTCTTTAGATAGATCTGTGGTGTGTAGCAGAGACAGCTGTATAATACTGAACACACTGACAGTCACACACTCAGTATTTCATTTATTTTCACATCAAGCCCAGAGTTACAGTGTCATAACATAGCATACACCCGCTGGAACTGACCTGAGACCAGAGAAAATCATTTACATTATTATTACACAAGGACATTTCTGTGCTATTTCTCCTCATTTCTCTAATCTTTCCAAAGTTTGAACCATCCTCAGTATGTGCCCAGTCTCTAGGACCTGTAGCAGGACTGGCCCGGTCTCTGAGCGACATGCCAAGGGCTGTCTGGTGTGTTTGGCTTCGCTATAAACGCACTAATTGTTTGGTTTGTAGCAGACTTGCAGGTCACCTGTGCTGGGTATTGATTTAACCTTTGAATCTGTAATGAATTTGTTTGTTTTTTTATTCCTAATACATGATCTGTTTGTTCCCTTGGTTTTTGATTGATATTTGTGAAAGGAAAAGCTTTTTAAAAGAAATGGGTTGCTGGCTGCTTTCTACTAATTGTGTACAGAGAAATAAATTTGTATTTGTTATTCTCAGTGTGTGTTGTGTCTGCGTAAGTGTAGTGGGGAAGGGAACGGTATTTATATCTTCTTAGATTTGCGTTTAGCAGTTTTGGAGGAACGTTGCTTTGCAGATGCAGCCCCAGCTGTAGTGGTTGCAGTGGTTGCTTTCTTGGGGCATGCTTTCTCCTGTGCATTCTTGCTCTGTTGTGGCAGTCCTTCTCCGGAGCCCAGCTCCACGGCGCTCGCTCTGTTGATGGACTCCTGGTCATGGCTAGTATTCTCAGGGCCTGGCATGTTTCTAACAGCCTCTTCCTGTGGAGATGCGTCCCTGGCCTCTCCATCACTGTCCAGACTATCTGCCCTGACTTCAGTTTGGGCTAAACCTCGTTCCTTATCTGCAGACTTTGACTCTTCCTCCCCATCTTTTCTGCCTGGACAGTTTGGGCTCTCTGTGTCTGAGCTCCTCGTTTTCTCACCCTCTCCCTCTTTATCGCCTGCCAGGTTGACTGTGCTCTCCTGTCCTTCATCTCTGAGCGCTGCTGATGTCTCTGTGGCAGTTCTGCGCTCATCAGCCCACTTCACCTCCTTTTTGTTCTCAGCCTTGCTGCCTTTCTTGCTCTGGAACTTCTTCTCCCACTTCTCCTGGCTGCTGGTCCAGTAGTTCTTCTTGTCATGAGCATGTTTGACCCTGAGGTTCTCCCCAAGCTTCTTCAGCTCCTGCTGCACGATAGGCTTGAATTTGGGATCAAGACGCACAGCTCTGGAAAAGTCCCGCCGAGCTTCTGCTTCGTTGCACAAGGCTGCATGAGCACGGGCCCGCTGATAGATAGCCTTTAGATTGTCTTTGAGAAAAAGAGAGAGAGAGAGAGAGAGACAGAGAGTCGATATTATGATAAATAAAAACTGTTTATACTTTATACTGAGCGCTGCTGGACGGAGTTACCAGGGAATGTAGAAAAAAAAAT
The DNA here is from genome assembly GCA_037974565.1 of Clupeocharax schoutedeni. Taxonomy (NCBI): domain Eukaryota; kingdom Metazoa; phylum Chordata; class Actinopteri; order Characiformes; family Alestidae; genus Clupeocharax; species Clupeocharax schoutedeni. The sequence continues at coordinate 5,060 of JBBPDH010011896.1, forward strand.
CAATATAACGAACGATGCAAGGGTTTTAAACTTCCTGGGGAAGCAAAGGTTTGATGAAGGAAACTAGTCCAGGGGGCTGAAAAGGAGCATATTGCATCTGACACACAACTGAAGCTCCTCTGTTGCTTTAAAGAGGGAGTGAGACTGGAATTAGCCTGTTTGCGTGGAGCTGCTTTGGGCAGGGGAGTGGGAGAAGGGTCCTCTTGGTTAATGGGGTGAACTCACCTCTGTGATTCTTCAGCAGTTGGCTATTGAGATCGACCACCTCCTGGACTTCTCCAAGCTCAAGCTTGCACTGGCTGAGGTTCAGAGTGAGTGGAACACGCACTTTCTCTAGGGACTCCCAGTCCTCTCCTTTATAGTCCACTTCCTAGGAACACCACACAGAGCAGAGTTATCGAAATCCCTTCAGGGATCTCTCCCAATGTTTTATGCTCCTTGCCTGGAACACACTGTGCTTCTCCACTGGGACAAGAGTGAGAGGTTGTTTTAGAGCTGGTGCAAAACTCACCTTGGTCTGAATATAGTCCACTAACTCCAGGGCCTCCTTGAATTTTGCCTTGGCCTCAGCATAGCGCTGATCCTTTATATGGAAACTTCCTTCATCTTGGAGCAGCATAATTATCCGGAACATCTGCTGCCTGTCCTTGCCCTCAATAAGAGTCGCGATTCGCTCACTGGCCTCTGACCTGGGCTCCTCTTGACTTGCTTGCGCATTTTGACCAGCAGCTCCTTCTTTTCTCTCCTCCTTCTGCTCTTTGTCTTCCTGCTGAGGACACTGGGTGGGCTCCCTTAGAGTATTCTGCTCAGACAGTCCTTCTTCCTTCTTCTCCTTGTTCTTCCCTTTCTCTTCAAGCATGTTCCAGTACCTTTCTTTATCCGCCCAATATTTTTCTTTCATTCTCTCTGAGAGGAGCTTCAGCTCTTTCTGCACCAGCCTGGACAGAGTTACGTCCAAGTTGGCCACCATTTGGAAGTCCCGCTTGGCTTCCTTCTCACTCCACACAGCAGCGTAAGCTTTCGCCCGTTTATAGTAAGCCTTCACACAGTCTGAGGATCGGAAATGAACAACAAGGTTACAGGTCATTTCTAACCAAGGCAGTTGCAGTGACCCCTGGCCAATTCTGACTTTGTTACTTTCATTCAACCAGCAGTATCTTCTTGATAGGAAATGACTCCGTCTCCCAGAAGAGAATCAGACGATGTACAAGAACAAGGACAAAAAGTGACATGTCCAAAATGATCCATATCCTTCTCAGTAATCAAATTTGGTTTACAGCAATCAAACAGATCCTATAATCGTTGATGAGCTTATTTTACCACAGACTCTGACAGTTCACAAAAGGTATGAATCATTTAGGACATGCCAGTTTTTGTTCAGATGTGAATCCCCACTGACGCCTCCTGATTCTCTTCTGGGAGACGCCCGAGTCATTTCCAATCAAGAAGAAACTTTAAAATTTAAAATTTGCCAGAATTCCGGGCTTTACTCTACATCTAGCTTTTCAAAGCACACTCTCTCAGACTGCGTCTGACGCAGGGCTGCCTCTCACGCAGGGCTGCCTCTTACGCAGGGCTGCGTCTCACGCAGGGCTGCCACTCACGCAGGGCTGCGTCTCACGCAGGGCTGCGTCTCACGCAGGGCTGCGTCTAACGCAGGGCTGCATCTCACGCAGGGCTGCATCTCACGCAGGGCTGCATCTCACGCAGGGCTGCATGAACGCAACCTCAGGACACAAATCACTGAATTGTGCTGCTGCATTTTGTGTTATTGTTAAGATAAGATTATCATAACAAGAAACACATCACAGAGCCAAAGCCCATATATGGCACTCTGAGATGCATGGGATTAGTCCCTGCGGTGTTTCTTTCTTGTAGGACACACACACACAAACACATATACACCCTTAATCCTTGCTCTGTGCTGCGTGGGCTTGTGAGACTGCGCTGCTCTTCTTTCATTTGATCTCACTTCGCACTAAATTTTTCATTTTGCCAACATTTAAATAGATCTGTAGCCTCTGGCAATAATGCTGCCACTGCTGTGAAACTGCAGCAAGTGAATTTCAGACGATCCACAAAGGAAAGAGTAAAGAGAGAGAGATGGAAGATTTAAACGGATGGAGACAACACAGTGCAGACGATACGTGGGACGAGGCAGAGAGTGAAGAGAAGAGCATATAACGTAAGACGCCAGTTAAAGCTCAATATAAGAGCTGGGAAATCACCTGCACCGTCTCTGTGGCTTTAAATGCACCCTGAGCTATTGATGAATAAGTGTGTGGGGTACAGGATACCAAACGCTGCCACATGCCACAGCAGCAGGAGCCCGTTTTATCCAAACTGGGCCTTTATCCAGATGAAACGATCTGCAGTCTTTAGGGGAAGGGTGTGTAGGAAGAAGACTACCCTTATACAGATGAAGTGCACCCTGGCCCTGGCCAAAGGGTTTACAGAAATTCATGTTCTGCTTTTCGCAGACACAGCTCACAGCCTACAGAGAGATGAGCAGCAGATGTTTAATAAGAATAAATGTATTAATTCACAAACACCTCAAATAAATCAAAATGGGCATCTGGGGCTTTGCGCTCGCCTCCACAGTCCTCTATACTGTTACAGCTCAGATACTTCCTCAGTAATAGTAATCAGTTATTACGGCTAATTGTTTATAATTGTAATAACTGTAATGGGAAGCGGATTGTAAAGCAGTATTTACCTTTGTGCTTCTCTATTAACTCTGTGGCATGTTCAATCACCTCGTAGTACTCTTCAAGCTCCAGCATGCACTGACAGTAGTTGAGGTCCAGAGGGATGATGAGTTTGTCCAAGTTAATGTAGTCCTCATCTCCTGGCATCTCCTGCACAGTGCAAACACGGCCCTGTCACAGTCTGTGGAGCTAAACGCATACTGCAGAAAAAATATCTATCTAAAATATCTCCTACCCCCTAACCCCTACCCCCTAAACCCTACTCCTACCCCCTAACCCCTACCCCCTAACCCCTAATCCCTACCACTACCCCTAACCCTACCCCTACCCCCTAACCCCTAACCCCTACCCCTACCCCCTAAACCCTACCCCTACCCCCTAAACCCTACCCCTAACCCCTAACCCCTACCCCTACCCCTACCCCCTAAACCCTACCCCCTAAACCCTAACCCCTACCCCTTACTGATGACGACCTTATTTTTAACCCATAAATGTTATAGCACACGTTTTAGCCCATAAACATACAGTACATGCTCAAAATATATTACAAACACAAACTAGTGACAACCTGATAGTCAGTTGAAGCAGAATTTAAAGCCTGCATTTCTTATGTAAAATCTTTTTTAGAATATATGGACTATATAGTACATTCCATACAGAATCTGAACACTACATTAATATACAAACACTGATATTAATTTGTGAATTCAGCTACTTAGTGAGTTGTACACTCACCCTAGAAATCTCTGCTAGAAAAGCTTTGGAGCTGCCATTCATAATGCAGGATCAGGAGCTGGGAAGTGATGGGGCCGTATGATCCAGAATTGCTCTCCCAGGACCTGACCTCAATAAAGCTCTTGACTGAATGCTGTTGACAGTAATCTACAGTAACCCACAGTCCTGGACATTTTTAACGATACATTCCTGCTAATCCTGCCTTACCCTGGACTGGACAACGCGGAGGAGCAGCACCGCCTCCTTGTACTTCTCAGAGGCCTCGCGGTAGCAGCCCTTCCGGACCAAGTCGTTGCCCTGGAGGTGGAGGGAGGGCACCAACTGCAACTTCTCATCCTTGTCCATAAGCCAGGACTCTCGGTGGTAGGACAGTGGGTCGCCCACCTGAACAGGGCACACAGGAGAGCCTGAGAGAGGGCACAGCGCTTCTGAGGCGCGGTGTGTATCACATTACTGCTTCCTCGGCTCTGGTTTGGGCAGCAGTATGAAATCTGCTGTAGGTGGAGAAGCAGGACTGTAGAGTAAAATGGTTGTTGAAGGACGTGTGTGTGTGTGTGTGTGTGTCCTACCGAGATTAGCTCCATGATGAAGATTAGCGGCTGCGGCTCTCTCATCAGCTCATCCAGCTCAGCGAAGCCTGTGGAGTGGTAGGTAAACACGTTGCCCATCCCACACATATGCCTCTGACCCTCCAGTGGGTCTTTTCCCTGAGCGGCCAGCCGGATCCCTTTAGAGACTATGGGGTAGAGACCTGTGTGCTGAGAATTATAAAAAACGTTATTAAAATAACTGCGTTTCTCCTTTTCTCATTTATATATTTATTATATTTATTATATATTTATATACATACATGCTGATCAGCCACTTCAATAAAAAACGTTACTGTGTATCTACACACACTTTCCCATTTAAGCTCCATTACCAAACAGGTGTACTCTGTGTGTGTGTGCGTGTGTGTGTGTGTGTGTGTGTGTGTGTGTGTGTGTACGTGTGTGTGCACGTGTTTGTATGTGTGTGTGTGTGTGTGTGTGTGCATGCATGTTTGCGTGTGTGTACGTGTATGTGAAGTGTGTGAATGCGTGTGTGTGCGTGTGATCGTGTGTTTGTGCGTGCATGTGTGAATACGTGTGTGCGTGTGTGTACGTGTGTGTGTGTGTGTGTGCGTGGGTGTGCGCGTGTGTTTGTGCGTGCGTGTGTGAAGTGTGTGTGAAGTGTGTGCATGCGTGTGTGTGCATGCGTGTGTGTACGTGTGTGTGTGTGTGTGCATGTGTGTGTGTACGTGTGTGTGCGAGTGAGTGTGCATGCGTGTGTGTGTGTGTGTGCATGCGCGTGTATGCGTGTGTGGAGCTGTGAGGAACCCGCTGGAAGAAGAGCCACCCCTGAGAGTGAGGAGGTAAGGTATATCCAGAGCTCACTGATCGCGGGGTCAGGAAGCCCTTAGATACGTGCCGAAAGGAAAAGCCCTTTCACCAGGCTCCGTCTCTGGCCTAAAACAAAG
>JBBPDH010011906.1:0-11176 GCA_037974565.1 Clupeocharax schoutedeni
TCAGGCGGTGATCAGTATACTGGTGGTGCTGAATGCTGAGTGGGTGGAGCTCCTTTATCTAGACTCCTTGTATCTTTGCAGCCTGTCACTTTGCAGCCTGTCAGTAAAACAGTTCTCTTTTCTGTAATTTAATCTCCTCGGATCAGACAGTCTGACACTAAATAGTGTTTTTGCACCAACAAGGAGATTAAAAGTGAAATAGAAATAAATTAAAAGGGGGCTCAGTACTTTTGCACAGTGCTGTATTTGGCCAGATGGTCTCTTTAAAGCTCTGACAGGGAGCTTCGTCCCCCCCGCCCCATCTCATAGGACGCCTCTGACACACACCGTCACCAGTGTGAGAACTATAGCCCACACAGCAGCCGGCACACACACACACACACACACACTCTCTCTACTGGGGGACTAAGTCTGGTATCAACGCGTTCTTGAAGCTGGAATACCATCACTACTGTCTCTGTCTCTTGTGTGACTCTGTCATCCATCAGAAACTGAATCAGGATTGAAGCTGCTGGAATACAGACTATAGAAAACACACACACACACACACACACACACACACACACACACACACACACGTGCACACTTGTGTTTTATGTTTTTCCCATGGCTGTAAATAATAATAATAATAATACACTGCATTTTAGGGCACTTACTGTCCAAACATTGAATTCTGTGCTAAAAAATAAAACAAATAAGAAAAAAGGGTTTGTAATTGATTAAGATTTAAAATGTAAAGTTGTGCTACATATAATTATATGTTATATAATATATTATAATATGATATTATATATCATTACAGCATCACAACGGTGACATCTAAAGGTTAAATGGTTAAAACACCTCACACATTTTGTTTTCATGCTCTGGTTACATTTTTCATTTGGTTGATGTTACAAGTGAAATGGTGTTAATGAATTATTTTACAATTTTGTCATATGTATCACTTAGCGATGGCCTAAAGAGACTGCAGGCATTCTTCTTATGATCATTTTTGATTCTATTTTATTCTAGAAATGTTCTACTCCAGTCTAAAGACCATTTAAAAACCTTCACCTGTCATTCCTTATTGTTTGAAGGTTCTTGATGTAGGTTTTGAATCTGTGTCTTGTTGAAATGTCCAACCTCTTTATTTTCTTCAGCTCCTTTACTGACTGTTAGGCATTCACTTCCAGAGTTTGTTGATTTGTGTTTCCCCACAGCATGTCCTCTTCCACCGGTTCCACACAGCCTGGAAGCATAACAGACCCACCCTCACGCTTAACATCTGCCGAGGGTATTCTCTCGCAGCGCTTCTAAATGTTATCTAAACATTTTAGATAACATTTGTTTGTTTATGTGGGCCAGAGCGGAGTTTTTGTCTCATTCGTTTACCGCACTAATTCCAAGTCAGTGTTCCGTATTCTAGACTTTGAATTTAGTGGCGAGATCAGAATTCTACCAAGTCAGCTCCAGTTTATTTCTACAGCGTTTGCAGTAGTAGAATAAAAATATTACGCATAAATATAATAGGACATACAGAAGAAATAAAGAAAAGAAAACCAATGCAAAAAATTGCAAATGCAAATTCTCTTGCACATTTGCACTCTTGCAGCTAAACTAAAGTACTGGGGGGTGTTTCAGAAAGCAGGGTTAGTGAAAATCAGAGTTATTTCACTACAACTCGCAGTGAAATATCTCTGAGTTTTCACTAACCCTGCTTTCTGAAACACCCCATGGTCAAATACTCTACTAATCCTCAATGTAGCCATTGTCATTTGCACTACACATTGTCTTGTCCTAGTCTCGTTTATTGGTATTGTTGCTTTTGGTCTGTCCTGTTTTGCACTTGTCTTGTGTTATGGTCCTAGAGGGACATTGTTTCATTTTGACTATGTACTGTGTACATGGTAGAAATGACTATAAAATTTACTTGACTTGACTTGGTTGAACAGCGTAGTGGCTAAACACCAGTTCACCACGTTTAGTTTCAGAAGAAGAGGAAGACATCCTCTTGCAATTAGGTCATCTGAAGACCCACCTCTTTAAGGAGCATCTTGGTGACTAACCTGTCCTTCCGCACATCTCTTATATATCCTTTTCTCTACGTTTAACAAATCCCTCAGCCAATCACTGTTTTAACTGCTTTTTCTGACCCGTTTAGTAATATTTCTCTGGTAGTGCCGTTTGTACTCAGTTCAACAGAACAATACTATGAGTGTCAATAACTGCTCACTGCTTTACTTGTTTCCTCAAGTGAAAGTTTTCAGCCCTCTATACACGTTCATTTCTTCCTATAACCCTGGGGGCTAAACCCCCCTTGACTGTCAGCCCTAGTGATGTCCCTGCTAACAAATAAGTTCACAGTTTGTTCAAGATTTGAGTGGCTTTATTAGTCAGAAAATTACATTTTTTATATCACTACTGACCTATAAATATCCCCCTAAATATAATTACAATGTGGATCTCCAGATGATATTTAAGGAGCTATTAAGAGCTGAAACAGAAACGAGTGCATTTAAAGTTAAAGGACAGTCTAGAATTTGACTCTGTATCACCAACAACCAGTTAATAGGAGTCAGACCTGCAGTGTTACAGATTCCCTCATCTTAGAAAGTGCAGTTTAATGAATGCGAATGTTTATGTGTGAAACTCCTTTTCCTTACATGGGTATTACCTGTGTATTAAGAAGAGTTCTTAATACAAGTATTAAGAACAGTTGTGGATGACTTTAAGCACTGCTGTACTTTGCTCTGGATAAGAGCATCTGCTACATGCCATAAACATAAATGTCTGTTTAAAGGTGTCAAAATACGGAGTTTGTTACAAGTTTAATGAGTAAGTTAAAACTAAAAGATTTTTTTTACAAATGCAGACGTCTGACTGGGTGGCCATTGATAATTGATCTTCCCACTTTACTTCAAGGTGACCTTCTGATGACCATTCCATGTTGATGATGTTTACAGAGCAACACCGAGCAGTGGGCCAGTCCAGCCGTCAGCCCAAACCTCCTCAGCAGTGATCTGGTGGTTTACATACCTAATCAGTCCAACAGCGTATTTTTTTTTAGATTTCTTGGTATTCCAGATCTGACTTCAACAGGGCTCTTTATCGTCAATTTCCTAATGACATCTCAGACAGTGAAAATTACAATCAGAAAAAGAGTCTTTTCTTTCTTTTAAGGGTCAATTATCTTTAGTCCGAGATCCTCAGTCAGCCTCTCAGATGAGCCCTTTCCTGATCAGTGTCACCACAACATCCTGAGAGCTCTGAAGGGTTGCACATGATTCCGTGTTGCATATCTCAGCAGGGAATTTAAATTAAAAGAGGCGAATATGGGTTTACCTTTAGATTTCTTTTAAGGGTAATGCAGTAAACTGAGATTAAAAATACAGTGTTCTGGAGCAGATGTGTGGGGATAATTAGGATTTACACCATAAAAATAGGCATTTTACACATTACTCTACACACACACTGTGTGATAAAGAGTTTGATCACACACTACACACACTGGGGTTTCATTATGCACTTGTAACTAATTTAAACTCTGGTGTCACAAAGCCTTTTGTGTGTATAACAAGTATATAAGCTCTATTCCTGTGGTTAGTTTTATCCATGTTTTTGTTTTAGTTCTTAAATTGTTCCTTGGAATCGCAATTAAAATATTATCATCTCATTACAATGTGATTAATCCCAATGAGCTATTCCCATTGTTTTGCAGTACTTCCGTATTCCGATGGTGTAATAAATGGAAACATACTTGTTTTATTTGTTTTGGGAGTGCACTAAGCACCCACCCCACCCATACACACACCCCGTTCCCACTGCAGTGTGATATTATTTTAACCAGAGATTTTACTAGCATGATTCTATTTGCAGCACACAAGGGTGCAGAAATCAAACCACTACCCCCCCCCCACCACCCAGCAGAATGCTATGCCAACAGGATGGATGGTTTGAAACACTCTGTTTTTTTCGCCTCTTTCAGTGGCGCACAGTAATAAATACTCTTAAAAAGGAAAGAGCTTGACATCCCGGTGCCATCTGCTCAGCATTTGGCTGCACCGAGAAGACGTTTCTCATGCTGACACGAGAGCATGTAGCGCCGAGCTGCGCGTGAAAAGGCTGGAGCCCATGCAAAGTGTTTTTTTAATATTTAAAAAAAAGAAAAAGATGAGAAGGGGGAGAAAAATAAAACTGGCTTCTCCTCGGCCTACCACCTGCTGGAGATTTCTTCACACAGCTAAAGAGGATGGAAGGAGAAGTCTTCAGCCCAGCAGACACCTATTGTTCAGACATTTAAAGCCATTCACTACCTGTCAAAAGAGTTGGCACACACTGGGTGTTACTCACTTAGTATTAAATAAAAATACACTCAGTATTCTTTACTGACAAACATGGACGGTTTACTTTGACCAAGCCCCCTTAAAATATAGTACTATTTTCAAATGATATATCCATACATTTCATACAAGATACCACTGAGCGCAGATACGAAACAAGACCAATTGAAATGAAAAATGATAAGTCTAGCTATCATTATTGAATTAAAATGATGTACTGGCTGTTGAAGCTGCTGTAGGTAGCAGGCGGGCATTAGGACCCAGGTGGAGCTACACGGCGCTGCTTGTTAGCAAGTAGCAACTGGAGCCCGTTTAGTAATATTTCTCTGGTAGCGCCGTTTGTACTCAGTTCAACAGAACAATACTGTGAGTCTGTGTCAATAACTGCTCACTGCTTAACTTTACTTGTTTCCTTAAGTGAAAGGAAAGGTTTTGTGAAAAGTTTTAAGCCCTCTATACACACTAATTCCTTCCTACAACCCTGGGGGCTAAACCCCTTTTGTCTGTCTGTGCCAGTGACATCTCTGGTAACAAATAAGTTCACAGTTTGTTAAAGACTTGAGTGGCTTTATTAGCCAGAAAATGACTTTTTTTTATCACTACTGACCTATAAATATCCACCTAAATATAATTATAATGATAATGTGGATCTCCAGGTGATATATAAGGATCTATTAAGAGCTGAAACATGCATTTAAAGTTAAAGAACAGTCTAGAATTTGACTCTGTATCACCAACAACCAGTTCATAGGAGTCAGACCTTAGAAAGTGCAGTTTAATGAATGTGAAAGTTTGTGTGTAATAGTAACATCCATTGTAATGCGTGAACACGCCACAGTGCAGTGTGAACAGCACAAAATAATTTCTCTGCATTTAACACATTCACCACGTGATGCAGGGAGCAGCCAGGAACACAGCACCCGGGGAGCAGTGTGTGGGGATAGTACCTTACTCAAAGGAACGTCAGTGGTGCCACAAGCAATCCTGGGATTTTAACCCACAATCTTCAGATTGCAAGGATAACTCCCTATCCAGCAGGCCACCAGTTTCATCAAAAAAGTTCAATTAAAATTACCCCAGTGCATTTATCACAGATTCATCACATTCTTTCTAGCCAGCAATTGTCTGAAAGAACTCCACACCCTCCCAGCACCTTCTCCAGCAGAACCAGTTGTGTGTGATGTGCTCAACTCTCCCAAAGTTACACTAAACCCTTTAATTTGAATTAAGCAGCCATTAATTTGTGAACTCACCCCTTAATTTTACCTTAAAAGTAGATTTAAGGCATGAGTGGGAAACCCCTTAATCTTAAGCATGAATGATTCATTCAGGAGATTCTATTATTTAAGGGGCAAATTTGAAAAAATATTCAGTATCTTTACCCCTTGATTAGCCTTAATCTGTGCACTTTTTCCCTTATTTCCCTAATTAAAGTAATTTTAAGGGGTAAAATTAAGGGGTTTGGTTTCATTAAAGTCTAAGAGTGTGGCCTGTAGTTTACATGACTTTCAAAGGAGAGTTTAGGATCCACAAGGACTCCAAGGTTCGGTGTGGTTTGTGTAGGCTCAATGATAATATCATATTTAATAGAGGGCTGCTTGGACATGAATGATTTATGGCCAGTAGGTAAGAGCGCCGGTTAAATTTAAAGTTAAATTCCAGCCAAAGGAATATCATAAATTTACTCTTCAGAAGTGACCAAATTTAATTCAGTTTTCCATTTAACACTCTTTGAATCACCAGCAAAATTGCCAGACTTCAATTCCTAGCATGGAACAGCAGGATGAATGCTGAAATCCGCTCAGAGAACGGGCAGGTGTAAAGACCTGAGCAATTTTGAGAAATGGCCAGATCAATAAGGCCAGACGACCGGGCTGGAGCATTTCCAAAACAGCAAGGCTGATGGGGTTCTGGTCAGAATCGGTCAGGACAGTGTTCCAGAGAAGATCGAATCATGAATCGATGGCGCAGTGTTCGGTATCCAGGGCTCATTGACTTGCAAGGGCTGCGAGGTTCGGTCTGAACTGATGGAAGGGCTGCAAAGATAGAAGTCACAGCAAAGTTCAGTTCTTCTACAGACCATATTTCAACTTATAAGATCATGACAAATGATGACAACTGTCCTAACTTTAGGAAAACCCTTCTGCTGTCCGAACTGTCAACAGCTGATTATTTAGACTTTTAGATAATGCCGTTAGCCGATCAACTCCGCCCAGCTTTGGGGAGGTCGACCCGTTGGCATGGGGCTCTCCCTGCCGTTTGTGGTACCATTAATGAATGCACTTTTTTTTGCTAAAGGTGATTTTGAAAGCTGTGTGTGTGTGTGTGTGTGTGTGTGTGTCTATGTGAGAGAGAGAGGAGTGGGGGGCAGAAAATTTGTGTGTGTCCCTATACTTTGACTTGGTGAGATGACGTGTTGCGTTAATTGCTAGGTAACAGACATAAAAGTGGATCATTAATGTTAGATTGCTTTTTTAGGATTCCTAACTCGAGATAAGATAGGATTCCAAAATCCAGTTAGGATCTACTTCTGTAATACCAAATTGAATAAAATCTTGAATCATTAACGTTATGTTTAGTTTCTGTAATACGGCCCCTGGTGTACAAGCAAAAAATAATCTCATGCAGCAAAGTGTAGAAGGTTAAAGTGGTATTGGGAATCATTTTGAAGGGAAACCATGAGATCAGGTCACTGAGAACATGCTGAAACTGGGATCTGAACAGACGACTAGAAGCAGTGGACTTTGCAAAAGCCGGCTGCAGTTTTCCAGTATTACAGTTTTGTAGGAAGACAAACCACCCTTCACATTTGAAACTGATTATGTAACTAATGAGGTAATCACATAATTGCATTAAATAGCACAGCTAGCTGACAGTAATAACTCCAGTGTGCGAAGGTGAGAGAATAATTAAGCCGTCATCGAGGGAAGGGAGTGTGGAATAAAGTGCCTCAGACTAAACAGAGGCCCAGACTCGTCTCTTGCAGACCAGACTGAGTCAGTGGCAGCAAGTCGCTAATTCTGCATGCCTCTTCCACTTCAAGGCCTTTTTTCCATTCATTGAAATTCAGCAAGTAATTAACAAACTCCTGATTAATGACCATGTAACCGTTTTGAGACCAAAACCAATAGAAGAAAACTTCTAGTTTCTACAGTATTGTGCAAATATTTGAGCTCCACTCATTTCTTCATATTCTGCATCCAGAGATCTAGACTTTCTTGTATGTTAAAGGAGACGTTTGGTGTGAAATGGACCTGGGTGTATAGAAACAGTATGAACTTTTGTCGAGTAGCCCATCTTCATTTGCCCCCCCTGCATTCCAAAACTCAACGCTATTAGCCAATGCTAACCTCAAGGCTCTACTAGGCTGAGAATGCTAGCAACAGGGAAACAGATTGCAAAATGACTTCTGTGAAAATCTGTGGATTCCAGCTAGAATATCTGGTGACTGTCTAGATGAGAATAAAGAACATCAGTCTACAACTAATGGGAGTATTCACATGACTAATTAACTGTAGTTTAGTTTGTCAGTCAACTTGTCATGCCTTAATTTCAAGATGGCAGTGACCAGAAACTTCCTGTCTGTTTAAACTGTCTTTTTAATAAACTACCTGTGCACTTTCAAAGTTCCCAATGTCTCAGTTTAAATGTCAGGGCCCTCAGAATTCTAGAAATGAAGTGTGAAGCTACGCGGAGTCTGTTAATGGTGTGCAAATAGCGATTTATCTGCACTTGCTATGTGGCACCCGTGCACTAGCATCATCAATTTAGCATCATTAGTAGAGCCTTGTTTCGGAATGCGGGGGGCAAATGAAGGTGGGCTACTCGCAGGAGTTCATACTTTTTTCAATACACCCAGGTCCATTTCACACCGAAATACTCCTTTAATGTGTCTTAAGAAACAGTTCTCCAGGCTTCCTGAAGGACTTTCAAAGACCAGTATACTGGTGGTGCAGAATGCTGAGTGTGTAGGCTCCTTGCATCTTAGGACACGTTGCAGCCTGACACCCATTTCTTTCACTGAATCTCACAAGAACAAGAAATGACATTTGCTGAATGGTGTCATTTTTGATATCACTCTCTCCACATGTATGTGACAAAATAACATGTAGTGTTAAAAGCTTCATCTCGTTTAAAAGTGTGTTTGTTTACTGTGATGGTTCTCATTAGGGTGAATATTTACCAGTGTTCAGTAAAGCCAGTCCTCACAACTCCAGCTCTGAAGTGATGCATTATGAATTATTTCTCTGTGTCTACTATGAATAATTCAGTATCTGCTATGTGTCATTCAGTATCTGATGAATTATTAGTACAGCATGAATTATTTATTAGCTAAAGTGAATTGGTTAGTAAATGGGAGTTTGTGGGCGGAGCATGAAGAGGTCAACTACAATATGTCTTACAATATCAAAATACCCTTCACCAACACAGTAATACAGGACAAAAGTCCAGAAGTCTTGACCCCCACTTATTTCCTTATATTTTACTTTAAAATGTGACCCGATCATCCGGAATGAGTCAGAAATCGGCGTTCTATCTATTGAGATACGGGCTGATTATGTTGAAAAGCATAAAATATATAAATTTTTCTTTTTTGGTCTTATATGAAAAAAAAGGTCTTCAAAATTAATCTCTCAAAGTTTCAACGTAGAAATAATTGTGAAAATGTACTTAAATGGCTATTTAGTCTGAGTTGTAGTTCTCAAATCTTTCAAAAGAATGTTCAAAATAAGTGCCTCTCCTCTGAAACATCATAATCTCAGCTGTCCAAGTATGGTGTTAAAACGTCAATCCCTGATCTTTTTAAACCTATCAAAATGCTTAAATCATGTACACAAAACCTTTTCAGTTGACAATAGGAAGCCCTGTTCACAGCCTGCAGTGTCCGCCCACCCCTCAACAGATAGCAGTGTTCTGTGTATCCTAATGCTAGCGATTGTTTTTTTTTTAGAATATATCTCCTCACAAAGTTCGGGTTTAACATTTGAATTTTGGGTCAACATCATCTAAGTTGTTTATAGTGAAGTGTGTCGTGTTGTGTGGTTGCTGTTTGGTATAATGTCATTGTCAAAATAATGTAAAATAGCTAAAGCTTAAACTCAGTGGATGTCTCCAATTTGTGCCAATGAACTTGACTCACAATTGACATGTTCTCATTTGCTCTTTCTCGGTCACTCAGTCAATTTCGCACTCACTCTCTCCGTCTCTCACATACACACACACATGCATACAAACCCACACACACTCTCCCTCACTCAATGCACAGACATTTTGCCACCCTCTCTCCCTCTCAAAGGCTCTAAAGCAAAAATGTAGCATGTCTGCACAATCTTTGTAAATATTCACCAATCTATGTAAGAAGAGATTTTTCTGCAATATGAATTATTTGACGAGAATTTTATACACAATTAAGGCTTCAGTCTGATTTAATAGTTTTTTCTAAGTATCTAAATGCCTGTAGTAAAATTTAGTTGCTGAATACTGGGTACATTCTTTTAAATGCTATGGACTTCAACAAGAAACTGAAAAAATTTTAAATACGATTTTCTCGGTTTTTCAGTTGGAAAATGGTGCTGTGATACCATCGTTCAAACAACTGTAACTTGACAACCGTTTAAGATACAACTTTGACCAAGATATAATTTCAAAGCATATTTTCTCCCAAAACCTAAATTTTGAATTTTGCGTCACTGTGGCTCATTTTGCCACATCAGGTCACAAATGTGAAGACAAGTTTTACTGTCAGGCTGCAAAGTGCCTAAAGATACAAGGAGCCTAGATAAAGGAGCTCTACCCACTCAGCATTCAGCACCACCAGTATACTGATCACCGTCTGATCATCTGGAATCATCTGCTCCTGGTTCTTCACTGGTTCAGGACTTCAGTTAGATGCTCTTTGTTCTGCTTGAATGATTCATACGTAGGTCACTGTGTATCTTTAATCCTTTGCTAAATTATTCATTACAACTGTTTCCTTTATTTTTTATGCTGCACATCTTATGATTGACACAATGAGAGCTTCTATAACTAATACTGAAACCCAGAGTAATCATGCTGACTAACTTCATTACTAATGTATTTTTATTATATTTTATTGATATTTTATATTGTTTATATTGATATTTTATATTAGTTTATTTTGTATATTTGTCTCTGTGTCAGTGTGTCTGTGCAGTCACACACACAGACCAGGATCAATAAAGTTTTCTTCTTCTTAAAAAAATAGAAATTTATCAGAATCTGAGACACAAAGCTTTCTATTTTATATTTGGCTAATGCCCTTATCCAGAGTGACCTACAGTCATTAGTTACAGGGACAGTCACAGTCGTTAGTTACAGAGACAGTGTTACAGTCATTAGTTAAAGGGACAGTCTTTCAGTCAATAATTACAGGGACAGACCCCCTGGAGACACTGAGTGGTGTAAAGTTGGGGTTTGAACCGGCGAATTTGTGGTAACACCCGAATGTTTTACACCCATACTACTGCCACCCCAGGCCCTAGTCTTTTAACTTGGTTGGTTCGGTTGTGGTTTTAGGTTCAGGTCACTGTAAAAATCATCTGGTCATCGGCTTTTTAATATCCTTCCTGTGGTTTCCACCACAGCAGCTCCACCTTAGCAGCCAAGTTATGACTAATCAGGGTCAAAAGGTCCTGAAACACCCCTTCGGTTATTTATGCAGCAAAACACCAAATGCTACAACCAAAAAAAACTAATACAACCCTGAAATCTCAAACCCATAAATGCTTATTTTCTACTTAGACTTGTAATAGTTATTGTCAGGATTCCGGTCAGTGGCACCTTAGCCACTGCTTTTGTTTTGGGGTTTTGGGGTTTTGTTCTGTTTTTGGCAC
>JBBPDH010011944.1:0-11175 GCA_037974565.1 Clupeocharax schoutedeni
ACACACACACACACAAGTATAAAAATAAAGCCAGAGGGAAATCACGCTTGTCAGACGCATCTGCCAGGATGTGATTGGCCCCTCGCGAGCAACAAACAAGTTTCCGGCTTTTTCCTTTGTTAAGTCAACTTTTAGCCAAGGAGGAAACTGATCACTTTCTCCTACATATCTTAAATCATGGCTTTATTTGTGTCAGGTGGGAAAACACAGTGATTTGGAATGTTTTAAGGCTAGTTTTTCTTGTTTTTAATAACAACTGGCACAAAAAAGCAAACAGGCATACAATTATTCTTTTAACAGTCTTTAACAGCATGGAAATGGTCAACCTTAAATAACAACTTGACAAACAACAAAGTATATTAACTGCACGAATGACACACTAGAGGTGAAAGAGCTCTTGTTTCACTGTTCCAGTTAACAAAAGTCATTTTCCAGGGATAACACCAGTCTGTTTCTGATATATAAAACCCAAAGAGGGTGAAAACCACATCAAATTTGTTACAATAGGATCCAGAAATGTCACTGGATGGCGAAAAGGTCCAAAAATGTAAGTAGGAGAAGAAATGAAACATGAAAGAACAGCGAATGGAAGTCTATTTTCTAACTCACTCTTAAAGAGTAAAAATGTGGAGAACATTCTCAATTACACTTTATAGGCATTGAACAGTCATTAAACTGGTGAACAAATACAACCAGCCTCAAGAGTACCAGGGTTATTTACCCCCATTAGCTCTAATACACTTGAATCCATCCAAGGAAACTACATTACCCAGAAGGCTCCAGTGCGGTATAAAGACTACATTTGAGAGCTGCTTGGGCCGTAGGAGCGGCGAATAGGAGCCTTTGGAGGTCTGTTTCCACGCCGCATGAGTTCTATCTCGCGGTGGGCCCCCATCACCGTGCGACTGAGTGTGTGTGACAGAGAGAGAGAGGCTTAATCATCATCACTGCCATATTAAAACCCAACCAAATGAAAAGTCCAAACTATTGTAAAAGTGCTCATTTATCCCTTAGAGCAAATGATAAATTGTGATCGTGCACCAAAACAGCTCCTTATATGGAAGTTCCCCCGGTTTGTGTTGATGCTCGAGGTGTGAGACGTCATGCTGAGCTTTGTTTGGTGTTCCAATGTCATGTAGAACCAAAGTTATAGAACCAAACATACTGTTACTGTAGCCTAGTTTTCAGATATGGACTGGGGGAAACTGTACTTGCTGACATTTTGACAGTGTTTCAGTGCTACATGAAACTGCTACTACAAAACAGATGAGAAAAGTGAGGCTTTCCATGAAACGGGCCATAATATTTTGGGATCTTGACTAAATGTATATTAAGACGAGGGTGAATTTGAACTGAAAGTGTTGTTTTATAGTATTCATGGGATAATTGAGCCCTTTTGAATGAAGTAACCTGAATTGACATACATTATCTTTCTTACTTCAGAGACGAGAGCTCTTTTATAAGACCACAGATGAAGTCTGTGGTGTCCTCTTGCTGAACAAAGCCCTCTGGAAAAGGCTGGTCATCCAACTCCATGCTGGGATCCAAAGGACATAAAGAAAACACTGAAGATGCAAAAGATCTGCAGAGAAAACTGTTTATATTTGTACACCATACTACCTGCTGCTTGAGTCAAAAGTGAGGATTACCCAGTTAGAATGACCATTCGCTGTTATTTAGCTAGCTGATCAAAGTACTCCCCTGGTTTGGATATACATTAAATGAACAAAAGTATTGGGACGCCTGACCATTACACCAACAGGGACTTTAATGACTGCATTGAGATCCATAGACTTTAATAAGGAGTTTGTTCCCTGTTTGCAGCTAAAATAACTTCCACTCTTCCTGGAAGACTTTCCACAAGACTCTGGAGTTTCTGTGTGAATCTGTCTCCTTCATTCTGTAGCATTTATGAGGTCAGACACTGATGTTGGAGGAGAAGGTCTGGATCACAAAGGTGCTGGATGGGGTTGAGGTCAGGTCTCAAGTTCTGCCACATGGAGCTCAGCCACGTCTTTATGGAGCTCGCTTTGTGCACTGGGACACAGTCATGCTGGAATAGAAAAGGTTCTTCCCCAAAATGTCTTGGTCTGCTGAAGATTAGTCTCAGCCTCAGACGTCACGCCCACGGAACGTTAGCTAAACGTCTGATGCGTATGGTACACTTAACTGGAAACACTTCAGGCATGTCTGAAGTCAACCAATCTGATTGGTTGAATTTTATCGCCGGTCTGTAGATGTGGGGACATTTCCACACGCCGAAACGTAACGCTGCACGAAACGAACTGTGATTGGTTGTTTGACATGTCGGTCAAACGGCCTCATGGGCAGGCCTTGGCCAAAGAAAGCTGCTATGAATTCCAGACCTTCAGCCGTCAGCCTTCTGGCTACGCGAGAAGATTGACCTTCACTGGAAGTAAGTGACCTAACACAAACTCTGAAATACAGGTGTGTCCCAATACTTTGGTCCATATAGTGTACATATGACCCAAAATGGCAGAGATAGCATATATTAACAACAGTACCCAGGTTGTGTATAGACCACATTAAGACCTTCACACCTTTTCCTCACCTTAATGCAATGTTGTTGAGCTGGGAGTCTGTCACAGAGTAAAGAGATAAAGGAATACTGTCATGGTCCTGAGGAAACCCAGTAGCAGCAAGGGTCAGGGTGGGGTTAGAGACTGGTTGCTTGACAACAGCAGGGATCACTGAGGGGTCACAAGGGTCCTGGAAGATGAAAAGAGTGGAAAAATGTGTGAGATTTACAAAGTGTTGTTTTATTGACAGTAATAAAATCCTATTGACAAATTTCATCCATGCAATCCCACAATTCCTAGTTAAAACAATAGTAAATATTAAATTTACACTACAGTACCGCAAATATAGCTACTCAGCCGAGACATGTTCGGTGCCTTGCTTCTTTAGATATACACTGGAGGTTCATTAGTAATGGAAGTAATGGAATCCTGCAAACTTCATGCCTTAATCATCACACACCTTTCGAGCTGCTTTTTTATTTCCTGCCCACCCACTGCCACCAGACTCCATAACACTTTCCTCTGTCTCAGATCCACACAATAATATGTGCAATGAACTTAACATGTCTTTGATTTTTTTACTGGGTCTAAATCATCATCATGTGCATTATCACCTTATTATCGTCTACCATGTGACCTATCATGTACAGTTTTTTTAATGGGTGGTAAACTATGTGCAATGTCTTTATTATATACAATTCCTTTAACTGTAAGTTACTTATCTATAGTATATATAACCCCAGTGTGCGTATATCACAGTGTATTTCATACTGAGCATTTTCTTCAGAGTTTATTGGATTTATTTATTAATTTTTATTACTATCAATTTACTGCAGAGACGCAAAGACATAAAGATAAGAACAATATATTTATATAAAGTCTATATAAATCCAATAGAGTATTTTCTTCAGAGTTGATTTGAAATATTTAGACTCTATATATTTATATTGTTCTAGTTTTTATGTCTCTGTAGTAAATTTTCTGATTCAGACTGATATCAAATAGATTTGCTTACATGGTTTCTGACCCTGTATGACACACATTAACCTGTAACACCGCTGACACGGTTCTAGGTACGTATACAAAATGGTTAATTTTCCCAGTACTCACATGCATGTGCTTCTCCTGGCCAGTAGGTGGTGCTGCAGAGACACTGAGCTCCTCTGTAGTATCTCCAGAAGGATCTGTGTTGCCTGGTCCAGCTGTGGTGGGTGTCTGAGGTAAATCACTACGTTCACTCTGGCATTTTGTGTCAAGTGTCTCTGAAAATGCTGAATTTGTAACTGTCTGCTCCATAAATACTGGCTTCATTTCAATATCGGCCAGTGTGTTCATTTCAGGTCCATTCAGATCATGTTCAGCAGTGGCAGTGTGAGGTGGACACTGCTCCTCCAACTCCATTTCACTTTGTTCCAAAGCAATCACTGACTCCTGGATCTCCATACGGACTGCCATAGAACCCCCAGAAATGTTGCTGGCAACACCAACACAGCTCACTTGAGTAGGAAACTCAACTTCTCCTTCATTCAGTTCTTTAGAACTTTCACAAACTCCAATCAAACTCACTGAGCCACAGTCTATTCCATCAGAAACTTCAACTGAGAGTTCGTCTGGTTCTTTAGGACCCTCACAACCTTCTTTGGTAACATCGGTAAAGCCACTGTTCACTTCTTCAGGGACCATGAGTTTGGTTGATTCCTTATATACCTCATTAACCTCTTCGGCAGCACTGGTAGAACCTTTATTCACTTCTTCAGGAACTTCAGCGAAGAGCTCTGTTGTTTCCTTAGAATCCTCATAAGCCACTACCTCAACTGTGGTAGAACCTTTATTCACTTCTTCAGGAACTTCAGCGAAGAGCTCGGTTGTTTCCTTAGAATCCTCATAAGCCACTACCTCAACTGGGGTAGAACTTTTGTTCACTTCTTCAGGCACTTTCAACAAGACCTCAGCAACATCAGAAGAACCTTTGTTCTTTTCTTCAAGAACTTCAACTGGGAGCTCAGCTGGTTCCGTAGAACCCCCAAAACCCTCATCTGTAACACTGTTGGAGCTTTTACTCTCTTCTTCAGGAGCTTCAACTAGGAGCTCAGCTGGTTCTTTAGATCCCTCA
This sequence comes from Clupeocharax schoutedeni, assembly GCA_037974565.1. Classification (NCBI taxonomy): domain Eukaryota; kingdom Metazoa; phylum Chordata; class Actinopteri; order Characiformes; family Alestidae; genus Clupeocharax; species Clupeocharax schoutedeni. Next base: position 4,654 of record JBBPDH010011944.1, read on the forward strand.
CAAATTTCATTGGTTACATTAGTAGAGCTGTTGTCTCCCTCTTCAGGACCTTCACCCAAGAACTCAATTGGTTCTTTAGAACCCTCACAAACAGCAACACCAGTAAAGCCGCAGTTCACTTCTTCAGCAGCTTTAACCAGGCGCTCAGTTGGTTCTTTAGAACTCTCAGCAACTTCAACAGCAACACCAATAAAGCCATTGTTCACTTCTTCAGCAACTTTAACGGGGACCTCAGTTGGTTCTTTAGAACCTTCACAAAACTCAGTAGGACCATAAGTAATGGTTTTCACTTCCTCAGGACCTTCAACCATGAGCTCAGGTGGTTCTTTTTGACAAACTACATCAGTGATGCCAAAAGAGTCACAGCCTTCGTCAGCTACAGCTCTGCTTTCAGTGGCTTCCTTGGAAACGTCATACATTTCCTCTCTAACACCAGTAGAGCTGCAGCTTACTTCCGCAGCAACTGAGCCCTCGGCAGAACCTTCATAGACTTCAACAATAACACCAGGAGACCCATAGTTCACTTTCCCTTCAGCTGCATCTCGGCACGGAGTCGCTTCTTTATAACTATTGCAAACTTCATCAGCAACACCAATAGAGCCATGACTTGCCTCAAGAGCCACTGGATGCTCAGCAGTGTCCTCAGGACCTTCACAAACTTCAGTGGTACAACCAATGGCATCATAGCTCACTTCCTCAGCAACTTCAACCGGATCCTTAGATGTTTCCTCACAGTCTTCATAAATTTCATTATGAAGACCAACAGGACCGTGGCTCACTTCATCAGCAGCTTCAACTAGACACTCGGGTGTTTCTTTGAAACCTTCACTAACTTCACTGATAACACCAACGTCAAGTAAGCCAAAACTAACCGCATCAGTAACCAGGTGTGCAGATGTTTCCTTAAAACTTTCATAGCTTTCGCTAATATGACCAGTGACACCATGGCTCACTCCTTCGCCGACTTCAACCAGACTCTCGGGTGTTTCTTTGGAACCTTCACAAACTTCATCTGTAAAACCTACGTCAAGTAAGCCAAGAACCACTGCCTCAGTAACTGGGTGTGTGGCTAATTCACTGAGAAGACCAATAGTGCCATGGCTCACCTCTATACCAATTTCAACTGGGCATTCCGTTGTTTTCTTAGAACCTTCAGAAATCTCCTCAGTAACAACCGAGTTATCGCTCATTTCCTCAGTAATTCGGCTCTCGCTCATTTCCCAGGCTCGGGTCGCATCAGCATACCCTTCATCCTCACGGTGGTCTTTGTGTTCGAATGTGATCTCCATATCCTGACCTTTCAATGGGGGTACAATGGTAGCCATTTCCGTACCACTGTCATTTGTCATAGCAGGTCTAGATGGTTGATCTTTGATCTCAGGTTCATCCTGCCCAGATACCAGTTCTCCTAAAACAATTTGTTCCATCATTCCTTCATCCATAAAGACACTACCTCTGTTCTCTGGCATAGGATTGATTCTCAATACTCCGCTACTGTCTTTACTTGCAGCCACTGCCTCTTCCTGCCTGCTGTGCTGTCCTTCGAGAAGGGTCCTTCTTTTCCTTTCCCCTAGGCCGTACATCCCCATCCTCCTTCTTAACCTTTTCTGTGGTGGAGGCTTCATTAATTCTGTCTTATCACTGGCATGCGATCGTGTCTCACAAAAATCGTGCTCTACTGTTTCACCAGAATCCTCTTCCGGATGAATACGTTTGGTCTTTGGCCCCAGCAGTTTGATCTTGACCTCTTTCGTGTCTCCGCAAGACTCCTCTTCCCCAGACTCATCCAAAGAGTATCTAAGGGAGCTTTGAGCTACATGAAATGACTGAGGTTCAATAATAGAAGCGTCCTGAGTTTCATTCTCTCTCCCACTTTCCAATGCTGGCTTGCATTTGATATCGTGGACTTTAGCACTTTCTTTGATGATCATATCAGAGGGAATCAAGTCATTTTCTTGGTTATTTGGATATTGCTCTGTAGTGGATTCTGTACACTGCAATGAGGTACATCCTGGCTCTTTGGAGTTGCCAGATTCAGACTGGAAGACTTCAATCTTAAATGAATTAAGAAGCATACAAGTAAACAATAGGGAAGATTAAATAAACGTGTTATCTGGTGATTCATTCATTGCTATTTTTTATCATCATGTGGGTGACTGTGCTACTCTTAGAGCTTAGAGGCCCCAAGAAGTATTTGGACTGCCGTGCCATTCATAAAAAATATTGTGAACATATTAGCAGTTCAATGTGCTATTAGTGTGAGTTAACATAAAAAACTTCATTAACATGTATCAATGGTGAAATAGCTTGAGTGCCTTATTTTAAGGGGTTTCGTCAATGCCCACAATAAAGCCGACCCATGATGGGCTTTTTAGTGACAAGGACCATCATACAAACACTAAAGTCCCAGTGCATGGAATTCTTGTGCATAAATGAGTCACAGTTCTAATGCCAGTGTAATGTCCATATAAACTAAAATAATAACATATATATAATAAATAATAACATCAACAATAAAAAACAATCTACTGAGAATATATCTCGCTTATTAGCACCCTAATGTGGGAACATGGCACATCTTACGTTTTTTAAAGGAGCTTTTTAAAGGTTTAATCATGTGGACTTTAACTTAAGCAGAAGTAGCAGGTAGAGATGTCTTAAAATGTGGACAAATGATGCTAGAACGAAATGCGGAAAGTGTGTTTTTGTCTTTGATCCAACAAATTTGATCAGTCAATTACAAATAAAAATAAAATAAATAAATTACAACAGGAGTCAACTCTCAAACAGGAGCCAGACTTGTTTGTTAAAGTCTACCTGATTGTCCTCTATAGACTTTAGTCCTGATGTTTCACCAGATGTTGTGGTCTCTGTGCTTTTCTGTTCTCTTGCCGTGACAGATCTCTGCTGAGGAGGCTTGAATTCTGGCAGGATGAAGAATAAACACTTGTTATCATTAACATTAATCTGAATATAGTTGATGCCGCCTTAACAAGTGAGGCTGTTTGAACTGTGTGAGAATTTTTGGTTTTTGTTGCATATTAAACTTTCAGCTAAAAGAGCTAACACACTGCCCCCAACACACACACACAAACACACACACCTGTGTGTAAACTGAACTAACTGTATTTTCCACCTTTGCACATTACACATCACTCTTTTATAATACATGAAACACAACCATGTTACATTTGTACTTGAAAACTCACTTACTGTACTTTTATAGACTGACTGAATAATTATATTGAATAATTGTATATCAACATATTGTATATCATTCAACACAATTACATTCCAGTATTTGAATCATGATTTCCACTGCTATCCATTACTGATGTAATCTTTGCTCAATTTCTGAAGAGTTTCTATTTATAGTTTGTTTATCTCTGTGTATTCTGTGTCTTTTTATATTCTGTAAAACATGGTGCCACACCGTCTCCTCTCATTGTTTATATGTTTTCGGCTGAGATGACTTTGACTAATCGGGGAGAAATAAAATCCACATTTCTCTGGTAAACCCTTGAAAAATATCTGATCAGATATGAATAATCTTCTTCTCTGAGTCTAAGCATTCTTTTAGGATAAATAAGCAAAACAAAAGTCAGCTTAAGATGGAAGTTCTTCTGCTGTTCTCATCGGTGCTCGGTTCCTTCTCTATAACAACATTATGGATCAAAACTGTTAGCTTTTGAATTTGATCACTAAGAACAATTAAGATGAATCAAGTTCTCTTCTGGATCTTCTGGTTGAGCTGAGAATCTGATCATCTGAGATGAATAAAGACCAGAGCAATGAGAGAAACTAAATTATATTTTAGGATATTAAACTGGGAGATGAGAGGAACCCCTTTTTCAGGAGCTGCATTTAAGAAGTGGGAAGTCAAAATCTCATACTGCAGTTAAACTGAGCTCAGTTGTGTCTATGAGTTTTCCTTTAATCTGGGAAGATGACCATGAATCTAACCTGTGCTCGCCTTTCTTTTCATCATGGCCCTGCAGAAAATGACAAAAAGAGTAGAAAACACGAGTATTGAACCTGGTTGTGATATTAGAGTCACATTTTCAGTCAGAACGCACTTATTTGACAAACTTTCAAAGCTAGTTACGGCATAAATTAAGTTAGCTTAGTGGCTAACCCCCCCCCCCCCTCACTCTTACCCGCAATTTCCTCCTCCTTTTACCTCACAAAAACTGATCGAAAATTAAATTAGTAATGACTTTAGTTTCAAAGTGAAAATAGTATAGTATAATGGCAGTAATTTTGACTTGAGCCTAAACGTCTGAAGAAAGAAGAAACGGCGCCCGAGCGGACCCACAATTAATTAATTAATTGATTAATTCGGCAAGAAAGTGATTTAACAACGCATTTATTTTCAGAATTATTTATACTAACTAATTGAAAAATGCATAAAAGACACATTTCTAACGTTATTAACTATTATATTAATTTTTTGGTCTTTGTTTACGTCGTGCGTTCGATCCGGTTGCTATGGGAACCGAGGCGGGAAGCAGGAAGTGGCAGCCGTGGGGGCAGCAGTGACAGTAGCAACAGCTCCTGAATGGTCCCTTCTTGAAAACAAATACGCGATAAAGTGGGATTTTAAAGCTCTAAACACCCCGAAGGCCGAGGAGAAAGACGTACGGGAGGTAAGGATGTGAATGAGGCGGTTGAAGCCCTGGTTTCGCAACGTTTTGATCTTATTTTTGGCCGTTTTAGCTCGTTAGCTTCTTGCTAGCTGTAGCACTGACAGTCCAACTGCCACCTGATTCCTCAGTCAGCACTTTACTTTATTTACTTCACAACAACAGCTCTCTTCTGCTGTGGGAAAGGGAGCTGGCCGGCGTGTCCACGCTGCCTTTCGATGCTGGAGGAGGTTTTAGTCCTGCTGAAGAGGGTCAGGCTGGTCCAGGTTAAGGTTCAAGTTCGCGTGTTAGATCAAGTCGAAGTTCAGGTTCAGCTCCAGATCCAGGTGCTAGTTTAGGTTCAGGATCAGGTTGCAGTAAGCTCGTTGAGGAGGGTTCAGAGGTTCAGATTTAGGTGCTGCTTCAGGTTTAAGTCCAGATGCTAGGTTAGATTCAGGCGAGGTACCTGGGCCAGGTACAGATACAGGTTAAGGTCCAGTTACTGCTTCAAGTTCATGTTTCTTTCAACCAATTTGTCCTGTTGAAGAGAGTCACTCATGTCCAGGTTCAGGTTATAATTCAGGTCCAGGGTTTCGCTGTATTTACCCATTTTATGACACTGAATAAGGTCACTCAGGTCCAGTGTCTGGTTACATTCTGCCAGTTTGTCCCATTGAAGTGGGTCACATACAGGTGTTTAAGGTCCAGGTGTAGGTTTAGGTGCAGGTGCTGCTGCAGGTTCAGGTTGCTTTCAACTAGTTTGTCCTGTTGAAGGGGGTCACTCAGGTTTAGTGGCCTGGCCATGGTCAGATTGCATTAAGCCAGGTACAGTTCCAGGTACTGTCCTGGTCCAGCTCACGTTCAGTCAGTTTGTCCTGTTGGAAGGGGGTCAATCGGGTTCAGGTTCTAGTCTAGGTTCATTTTCAGGATCAGGTCCAAGTCTTGGTCAGACAGTGTATGATAAGCAGCCCGCTCAGCATTTTCCCCGCCAGCCCTGTGGCACACCTCCCAGTTTTCCTCTGCTCTAACATCTGATGTTGCTCAAAAAAGGACTAAAGATGTGTTTCAGGTACAAGAAAACAAACTGCCTGTACATGCACAGTCGTATCAGAGTCATACTGGTGTTACTGCTTTAAAGAAATCGGTTTCAGACAAATGTTTAAATCTGACTAATTCTGTTTACACCAGTGTTTCTGTAGTCGTCCAAAACCTGCAGGTGACACCTTTTATTTTTACTGTATGTGTAACCCAATACAAATAAACCCTGCTGTTCTCCATAATGCGAGCCTCTTAGACGTAGTGCTGGTTTTCTGAAAAAGGTCATCAAGACTATTAGGGCTGAAATTAGATGTGTGTTTACACATTTACAGTCTCCAAAGACCCTTTGGTTGAGTATTTGTTCATCTGTGTGTTAAAATGACTTGATTCTAGAGTAAAAACCTTTATTGTGCAATTTCTGAAAAGTTTGGTTCGACTCAGATATTTAAAAGATCTAAAAGGTTTGAAATGGAACCCCCTCCAGCGCCCACACAGTGTTTTAGCAGATCACCAAGTTTAAGTCAGCTATCAGTGGGTCGTAAACCTCCTCCGAGAGGCTTTTTCAGGTGAAACAGCTTCTTTTCTGCTCTCTTCCAGCTCTAAAGGCAGCAGGAATGAGTCGCATTCGGAACCCTCCACAGAAAGGCCAAGGAGCCGCCCGGGCCAAACAGGTAACAGGAACGTCTGGGATTATTATGAATGGGATCAAGGTTGAACAATATATAAAATCTAGATAAACTCTAAATAAAATCTAGAATACCTCTAGCCTAGTTCATGCTGGATGCTCAAGCTCTCCCTCTCTCTCTCTCGCTCTCTCTCTCTCTCTCTCTCTCGCTCTCTCTCTCTTTCTCTCCCTCTCTGT
>JBBPDH010011963.1:0-11174 GCA_037974565.1 Clupeocharax schoutedeni
GGACATCCCTAATGTATATATATATATATAGATAGATATATATATATATAAATACATATAAATGTATGGCCATTACATAAAACATATAAAATTGCTCACTTGGCCAAAAATGGATAAAAGGCTCAGTCTGGTAGAATCCACTAAAAACTACAATTTTCAAGTGTTGAGTTTAGAATGAAAGCTTTTTAACCTAAATTGGATGATTTAACAGTGTAAATAACAAGGAATTAAAAACGTAGTTTTCATAGGTTTCAATTGACCAAAAGTGGCCACGAACAAGCTGAATGCATCATAAAAATGAGGAGGGCCGGAGGTTTAAACAGTTTATAAATAATTGTATAATAAATATCAATAAAACATTGGATAGAATGAGTAGCAAATTGTCTAGTAAAAGGTGTGTTGTTTTTTATTATTGTATTGTACTGTATGAGATTTTTTTTTGCATTATGCCAACAGAAAAAAGTACCTTCCTGAATCTTCATGGCGATGGGCTTTCTGGTGAAATCTGGGGTTGTTTTTCCTGGTGGTATATTCTCAACATACTGGGTGATCATAACACCCGGTACCCTTGATCTTTTCTTTATTACCACTGGAAACATCAGGATAAAAAGCTGGTAAGAAGATGCATCATAGACATTTGATATTTAATAGAACGAGGTAATGCAGTTTCAGTGTCATGATGTAAATGACGAATGTTACAGACTAAACAAACACACAAATTCAGTATCAGGCAGATTTCAGGTTTTAGGGCTTAACCTTATTAAACCACAAGAGAGCAGCACCGCTCTAGATTATCAGATACATAACCTGAACCGAGTGCTCCCCCTCTTACAAAATCCATCACAATTCTGCCCACAGACTATACACATAATAGCATTTACATAAGATTCAATTCAATTCAATTTTATTTATATAGCGCTTTTAACAACGGTCATTGTCACAAAGCAGCTGAGTTGAGTAATTTGTATTACTTTGATGAATCTACATTAATGTAAGTCTTTTTTTTAGTTGTATTGGCAGCAAAACATATCGAAGTCTCATACCTGAACCAGGTGGCAGGCTGTCGTCACCTGGAGGTGTGGTTGGTGCACATTGATAGAAGAAAATAAAGACAATGTTACTATTGAAACAATGCAAGCTAAACAAAAGCAGTTTAAAGGATTGTTTTGAGATTGCAAAAAGATGGCAACACAAGTGAGACCGCTGATGCATGTTTTTATGCATGATGTTCCAGGAAGATGTGAATATCAATTTGAATGACATTTTTAGCTGTATGTGACTCAGATCTGAAGAGAGGTGCACTCTAATAATCCAATAACAATAATGTGTCGATAGCTCTGCTATCATCTTTGTCACAACAACATCTTCTTATTAATTTTTATTAGAGTTGTCAGCAGATGTTACATGTTTGGTATTTGGAAAATTGATGCACATCGTCTATAGTGAAACACACTTTTGCACAATGCAATGCACATTTACAGGTTATTTGCTCAGTTTAAGAAGACGTAAGATGTGTTCTATGCAAAACGTCATGGTACATTTTGTAAGGTTTGTTTGTTTGTTTATTTATTTATATATCGAACAAGAATTTGCTGGAAAACACCATATTTAAATGTGTTACATACAGTGCATATGTTAACTTTCAACAGAATGTGTAATTAGCCTGGCGATGGTCTTTTGGACATGGCTGTTTTGCAGAAGTAGCTTTTATTTGGTATATTTGGTATCAGTTACTGATAAACTTACAGTGAGTACTGCATTATCCTTTCAAGCACACAAAAAATAAAATGCGGTTTCTGCAAAATGTGTAAAAGAGCAACAATATTTCGTATTCCTCCACACTAATTTAATTCTTCTTCTTTTATCTTCATACTGTGAGTATATATAGCCTACTGTCTGTGTACAGTTTCTGAGAATCGATAGATTATGCTGTTCAAAAGTTCCAGTCGTTCATATTGATCTATCTTGGTTAAAACACGGGGCCAATAAGAATGACTTACCCATGGAAGCATTTCCGGACATCTCCAAAACTTTTTTGTCCTTTTAATTAGCAAGGTGTGAAAGCTCTGAAATGAAGAAGTGGATCAATCACCAAAATACTGAACAATACTGAACTGTGTGTATTTTATCAGACACTGGTGCATATCGGGTGCTTTCCCACCCATCAAACCTCAACCCTGTTCATTAACAGAAATGACATCAGATGTTATTTGTGTGATGGACCATTCTCAACACTGTAATGTCTCCAGCATGGTAATGGCATTACGTGGGTATTGTGCTCTTGAGCAACAGCATCGCTGGGGTTTTTTAAACCACTGTGTCACAGCTGGGTCCAGAATAGGCCACCAAAGAAAAACATCAATCATCTTGGAACCTGGATGGAAAATCTACTATAGTCTTCAACAGTCCACATATTGTGTAGACCAGCAAGGCTAATCTAATAAGCAGGTTCATCCAGGATCCATAAAGATTTAGATTTTCATAAGGTAGTCAGTTAGCATGTATTTGGGTAATAATATCAAATTGAGATATTTCGGGTCAGTGTGGTGACTTTATTTATTTATTTACTTTATTACGGTTTAATTTAAATCAAAGTATTCGGATTCTGAAATTATGATTCTTTTCTAGAAATTAAAGTCTAATATCCACTTTTTCATGTTGCATGATTGTTTGGCCACTCTACAGACACCTCACAAGCATAATATGAGTTCTTTAAATTTAACACAACGGTATTCATAATATATGCTGTAATTATGTGCAAAATAATATAATATGTGCAGTAATTGCGTTTATACATAATTGCAGCACTTGCAATTGGAAAATTGCTTTTCAAATTTCTATAAAACAGTCTCTCCTCATAAAATCTTTCAGCTCATTTAAAACCCAAGCAACACCAATGTTGCCGAAACACTTCTGCAAGGGCTGCATGCACTACTATGCCATTACCCTGTTGGTGTTATTTGTAGAGAATGGTCCAACCCTCAAACGATATCAGCAGTAGTACTGTAGTGGTGGATTTTAACTAATGATCAGGGTAGAGAAATTGGCATATTGTGCAGCAACAGGTTAAACAGGTAAAAAAGTACACTGTTATTAAAGTTAGTGGTAGGTATTCCTGGTGAATTGACCAATGAGTGGATAAACAACCTAAATAAATGTAATAAACAAGTTTACATACTTTCAAACATACTTTTGCAACACTTTTTCGTTTGCCAGTTATTATAGTAATGTTCAGTTGTGCAGAACATTATGTTTAGAAAAATGTCAAAAACTCTGTTCTAGCCAAGGGAGCTGTACGGGAAGTCAGGGAAACTGAAACTCCATCTGATGGCAATATTTGTTTCGGAGCCACAAGGACACCATGATCTGCTTCCTCAGATAATATAATGAAGCCAATCTGTCTTCTGTGGAATGTAATGTTGATATGCCTGTCATACATTCCTTAGAGTGGAGATTTAGAATCCATTATCAAAGCATAAGTTCTTCCAGTTCTCTCTAATTGCACCTGAAATAAATTGTGAAATCCTAATATGTCACTGTAGTGGTATAATAGTCACTGCCTAATTAGTGCCCAAAAGTGGCTCCATTAAGTCGTGACCTTCAAAAAATGAACCAATAAAGATATTTTAAGATTCTGATTTGATTCATGCTGCATGTGTGGTAATACAAGACTGATAATAAAGCTTTTAATGGCGTTCTGGAGTTAACAGGATCCTTTCCAGTGCTTTTGCAAGCTGTAGGGGGCAGTTATGTATCCTCTCCTTTTGATAGGTCACATACCTCATAAAAGTATTAAAGATAAGTCAGGAGAGCAACCAATCACAAGATCCTCACAGGCTCGATTTAATTTTGGAAAAAATAAGCAACTATGGATGTGTACAGATTTTTGCATCTGCATTCGAATACCTTTTTGTAGTTTTGCATACTTCCCCCTTATTATTAAGCTTGTGTATCTTTGAAACTGGTTCTGTAACTGAGTGTTTTTAGAATTTCACTAAAATATTGACCATGAACCAGGAGAAAGAGATATAATGGAAAAGAGTTTCATCACTCAAACTCAAGGCATGACAAAATACTTATATATCCCTGTATAAAATATACACATTTGAAATATAAGGATGCAAAAAAGAGAATGTAACCTGACTTCTGTTTTTTAGTCTAAAACATGTATTGTGCAAACTGACTGTTTCTTCCGTGCATCAGTCACACCCATTTTCAGACCTGTCTAAGGCGTGATGTTTCAAAGTCACTTTGTGCATCATACATTCTCAACTTCATTCTCAGTGCTGCGAGGTAATTCTCGCAGTCTAACAACATTTTTAACTAACTCAAACTAGTGGCCGCACACCAAAACCTCGGTGAAATTTGTCCATCTGGGCGGTACCGTATGCCACATGTAAGAGAAGATTAAAAAGACTCACCTTAAAATCCTGATACCCTTTGTCGACCTTCTTTGACTCTCATTTTAGTGCAACTGCTACTTGTATGGCAATAAAATAATGGTGGGCTACATGGAAACCCTATAGGAGGTGAGGTCGTATCAGCTGCTACATTTAAGGTTTTTATTTGGTTGAGGGTTACGTTCGAGAGGAGGTCCTCCGCATTGCTATATTCATATTTAGCAGGACAGTCAAGGGCAAAATATGGGCAACTTCATGTGAAAAAATGAAAAAAATGGAACAGTGCCACCTTAAAAGGGGCATTATCTCAATTTCTGTTGTTTATATAAACAGCTTAAATTGTATTGTCTCCTCTCATTGCATCAGCAATTCCAGTCTGTGATTAAACAGTGTCATGATTGTATTCACATGACAGTTATATAATGTCTGAAATGGTTTTGTGGGGGTAAATAATCACTAGATTACAGCACATAATTTTACCTTAATCCCTTCACCAACAAAATCATTTGATTCGGCCTGGAATCTCATCCTGATACCCATCCTACCTTGTAAAACCAAGATATGCTGATGTGCTGGTCTGCTGGCATGGATTGGCCTTGGTTCAGTGTTACATTTCACATTGACAGGGGTTTAACCAGGCTTGACATGCCCAGACAGCTTGCTCCCATAACCTCAACACGGGCTGGGCTCTGAACATGGAAAACTTCTGAGTATGAGAGAAGAATAAACACAAATATCACCCTGTGACCTGGGGTGTTTCTTGGCAATTGACACCATAGACTGCACAAGAAATGGCACATGTTGACTCAAGCAGTACAATAAATGTGGGGAAAAGCTTTGTGAGGCCAGCGGGGTGAATGAGTAAGTGTTTATTTGACAAGGGACTAGCATTAATGATGTTTTTAGAAACCTGGTCAACTAGTTGGCAGCTCTTTTGGCTAATCTGCAAACAAGCTCACAACATTGCGAATGAAATTAAAATGGCCTACAGTCATAGCGCCCTTATCTTGAGGCCTTATCTTCTGTAAAGCTTTACCAAAAAATAAGGCCTGTGCCGTTCTCTCAGTGTGTCACAAAAGTATTCACACACGTGTATAGAATATGGTGAGTGATGACGTATCTGACCTCCTTTTTCTGTAGTACTGAGCTCTCAAATGCACTTTTGTTTTTGTCACAAAGGGCTTATGCACTGCAGCCCACCAATATACTTCAGCATTGGTGTGGATGGACCATACTTGATGATGATTTGATAACATTCTTTATTGATACTCAGTCAACAGCAGTTATTCTACTGTGTGATAAATCTGTTCTCTTAATTATAAACGCAGATGTCACTCCTTCTGTTAAAACATTAGTTCAAGGGTCGTTGCGACTAAAGCTCATTCCATTCATGCCAGTAATGACTCCTCTTTCAAAGTCTCTTAGATCTCTTCCTCTTGTCACATTAGTCCAAAATCAAAGTCTACTAGGCCTCCTCAGCATGTTATGCATATCACAGAGCGTGGTAGGATGCAGAATTTCGATATGGAAGCATCTTGGTTTTCTACTCATTCATTTGTGTTTTTCCTTTTGTCGTCTGTTTGTATTATTTTGGAGCAGGTCATTTTGGGGAGTAGGTTCATCCTTTATCATTTTTCCTCTTTTGAATCATCCCTTTCATCTTTTGAATCATCATGAAGGCTTGATTGATGATCACGTATCCATGTCTGACCATCATGTCTGATTTTCTCAGTATGCCACCCAACTTTTGGTACAGCCCATGTTTGCATGGTAAGACCCTTACAGCTAGTTCAGAACGCAGCAAGTCTGGTGGTGTTACCCACTGCTGATTGACCTTCACTGGCTGCCCATGGCTGTCACCTTAATCCCATCATTCAGGTTTACATTCCCTTTCACTCCCTCTTTTTTTACAAGGAACATCGTCTGGGTCTGCCATCCAACCCTATCTCACAACTTTTCGTGCAGCCATCACAGTATATGCTGTAATCAAAATACATGCTGGGATCACGCTTTATTTTGTGCTAGGACAACACTTCACTATCCTATGATTTTTATGCGCAGTGCGTAATACCGCCAGTATCTGTTAGGGTTAGGATTAGGGACTGTTCCGGTCTTACCGCATTTCAACCTGTTTACACCGCTTTGCAAACAAAAAATGATAAGGAATCAACTCATTATTTCTCTCTTACTGTCTGTCAGTCACTAGTTATCGCTGAAACTGGCGATGCTTAAAATACATTGGGTAGTGAAGCTTTGTCCAACCACAAAAAAGTGAAACGTTGTCGTAGCACCAAGAAAAGTAGGATCACAGCACGTATTTTGATTACATTGTGTATCATGATGGCTTCATAAAACTCGTGAGACCGGGTTCTGCCATCCCCGCACACAAGGCAGACCCAGATTCATTTGTTTTGTGGTTCCTGCTGGTGGAATGAACTTCCAAAGGTGACTAGAGCAGCAGAATCCCTCTTTATCTTCAAAAACCTCCCAAAGACTCATTGTCTTGCACTATTTCCAATCAGAGACTAGTTCCAATCAGAGAACAGCTCTGGATGTGCATGGACTTCTTAATACATACAGGCATAGAACACTGATAGTAAAGGCTAATGTACAGCATGGCTATAGTATAAATATGAGGACAATTAAGAGATCCTAGTAAAATGCAAATCCCACATCCCCAGGATGTTGGGAGTTAAATTAGCATTCTACAGCCTAGTTACAGTGGCTCAGCTTAGGCTACAAGCTCTGTAGTTCAGTGACAACTAAATTTATAGTTGTTGTAGTGTGTTGCAGTGCATAAGCTACTACAACAAGCACTAGAAAGCTCACTGCTATTATACTGATACAATAGCACCATGTAAACTAGGGCAGAAAACCACAGGCAGATTAGGCAACACTAGGTCTTATTGCCTGAATTGCTTACTATACTTCTAATTAGCAAGAGCCTGGCAGAGACAGTCCTTTCAATGTATTTTTTTAATACGAGTTAATCTGGTCATTAACATTAAAACCAAAGTGAAATATGTGTTTTCAAAGGAAAATAAACTGTTATGTAGGTAGTGAAATAATTCAATTATATGGTACAGTAATAGCAGTGTATGATGGAAAGGGGGGGTGAACAAGAAGATTACATAAAAATTATAAATGTGCAAGATGGAGAGCAGTGAATTTCTAGGATGCATAAGAGAGATTAGAAATCAGCTGCTGTTATTTTACCATATGTTTTGTTTCTAGTAATTATTGTTGTGATCCTCATACAGAAATATGTTGTTGCTTTCAGAGTAAAATATTGGATCTCTCGTTTGTCATCATTTGAAAATTCTGAATTTCACGGCGACCCATTAACCAACACAAATGGTTCAAAATGTTTGTTTTATTCAAGGTTATTTGTCCTTTCTGCTATAAAGAAACTATTTTGGAAATGTGAGAACTCCTAATACACCACCAGCAATTGAATATGAATATGAAGTTCTGCTTTAATGACTATTTAAATAGGTATGTTTTGCACACTTTGTAAACCAGCCTAGGTGAGACCACTGTAGAACTATCATGAATGTGATATTAGCCTACTTGGGTAGTTTTTATTTCTCATCCCTATAAGTCATGTTGGTGTTGTATCTCACATTTGCAGGATGGTTGACCCATTAAGGCAATTTATTGAAGGTCTTAAATGGAAATCCTGTGCTGTGTTATGAAAATGTACACTTGACGTGAAACAGTTAATGGCTGAAGTGAGATGCCCTTGATGTAGGGGTTGGGCTGCTTGTGGACACAGGAGTCGTGTATCGTAGGAACCATGCTGAGACCAGGGCTATTTGTGTTGAAATATGAAACAATGCAGCTCAGTCATCATGCCATCATCAGCGGCTTGCATGTCAAAAGCAGTGAGACCATGTGTCTCAGTAGTTAAAAATGAAGTATTCCATTCATGGCCATTTGAGTTGCACACTGTAACGGAACATATATGGATGGTTTGAAGTGCATAAACTGGACACAATACTCCAGTTCACATTCTACCATTTATTGTCTCCACAATTCACAACTCTGTATCACTAAAGAGTATGTGTTATATATTTATTAGCATTTGAGTAAGGCCATTTTAAAGTTACCACTCTTAATTCTTGAAAATGAAACATGCAACAGGATCTCCATCAGGCAGCAGCTCAATCTGCAATACAAAGAGGAAACAATCAGAAACTGTAAACCAATATAAAGTTAACATTAATGACAATTACGTCTAAACGTCTAATACTTGTTCTAAAACTGATTTTTGCATCCTGTGTCTTGACTGCTTTTAAAACTTCAGTGATTGTGTGTGAGTACAGGCACTATTATCTCACCAGCACTTAATTTATATTTATGAAAAAAAAAAAAAAGATGTGAGCCAGAGGGCTGTCCTGAAGGACCCGTGTCCAGTTTGCTGATTCCTCTGCTGTTAAATTATCCTGTTAAGTTACTGACACAACTACCAAACCCTGAGGACACACAACTACCAAACCCTGAGGACACCCTCGCAAGTCTACTTAGGTTTGGTCTTTTTGTAGCATATGACACATTCAGTGTATGCAGGGTAAAAGTGTGAAAGGGCTTGAAAATCATGCATTGTAGCTGCTTCTCTATGAACCCGTTTTCCATCCCTTACCTTCTTCCTGGGCTAACAGTGAAACCACTGGTAGGTACAGTTGTAATACCTTTTACTTGAACTTTGGCAGAGCACTCCACCTTCCCAAATGAGTTGACAGCCACCACCTTGTACTCGCCGCTATCGCAGGGTGCCACTCTGATGATGTAAATGGAGCAAACACCATGAACGTTGGTGATGTAGTAATGCTTATTAGAGTTGATGCAGATGCCGTTCAGATACCATGAGATATTGGGAGCAGGGGAACCTCGAATAGCACAGGTCATGTAGCACTGGTAGCCCTTTGGAGGAGTGTGGACTTTCAAAGGAACCAGAATGGAGGGGGGTCTCTCAAAGATGGTTTTGATGGACATAGTTGATGGACCAGTGGACAATGAAACTGACAAAAGAAATGGACATTAGGTACATTTCAGTGTTCTGCCAGTTGGCAGTGTCGTCATCAGTAATGTTATTTCCAAAGTAACAACAACCCCATCCCTGAAACCCATATGCACACCCTACTGTTCTGGTTGATACACACTTTTATTGCTGTTAATGCCCCACGTTGGTGACTCTGAGGGCTCGGATAGACCCATGTCATTCTTGGCGTACACCCTGAAGTGGTACTCGTGTCCTGACTGGACACTGGTGGTGTAGGTTGTGCAGAAGAGGCGATCAACTATTGTGCGCCATATGCGTATTTTGGAGTTGTGTTCGGCTACCATGTAGTGCAGCCGGTCATCCAGCTCCTGGTCTGGTGAAGGAGTCCATGTGATGATGACCTTGCCATGGATGAGCTGCTCCAGAGTCACTGGGCCTGGTCGCTTTGGGTCATCTGTAAAGTGTAAAAAGTGTAAACTGGCATAATGCATAAACACCCCACAGCACAGCACACAGTGTGAACAGTGTGAAATTCTTCTCTGCATTTAACCCATTCACCAATTGAAGCAGTGGGCAGCTGAGGGGCAGTGTGCTCAAGGGTACCACAATGGTGTCGTTGGCAGTTCTGGGTGTTGAACCCATGAGCTTCCAATTGCAGGGACAACTCTTTGATCACCCGGATGAATAATTCAGAATTCTATAATTCAAAATTGAGACGAATGTTGATAAATGTAATTCATTATGAATAGTGTGTGTGTGCGTGCGTGTGTGGTAGTAGGACAAAGAAGCCCCACAGGGTAGGATGCTCCCCTGTTTTCTGTCCTGATCATGACCAAATTTAAAAAAAAAATGTCTTACCTGTTACTCGCACTTCAATGTTAAAGCTAGCTTGTCCACTCGAGTTTTTGGCTTTGATGGTGTAGATTCCAGAGTTTGAGTGCTGTGAGTTGGGAATGACGAGCATGGATGTGCCCTCAGTGTTGATAATGTTAACCCATGGAGACACCGGTGCACCATCCTTCAACCATGTAATTTCTGGTAGTGGAGATCCCTGAGTATAAGACACTTTAAGGTGAGGAAGGTGAATTTTAAAATGTACAAATGTTGCCCTTGTTCATAAGCTTCTGGAGATAAACAATGGGTTAAAATTCTGCAGCAGCTATATACTAATAAGACCACCATGAAAAGCATCTTGATTTTACTTTTACCTCATAATTAATTTTGATCCGGACAGAATTTCCTGCTCTCACAACAATGAAGTCCTCAGGATCTTTGAAATGGGGTTTCACTGAAAACAAATCACAAGCATTTGAAAGTCCTCTTAAAGCAAACATTCAAGACAAGGAGAGAGACAGATATTAAACAGTGAAATTCACAACACATTTCACATTATCACACCTGTTAGTGTTTTGCAGCGTTATAAGGTACAATACAGTCTGAGATATCAGCAAAGGTAGTGTGTTTAATAAACTCAAAAAGGGGTCCAAATTCATTTTTAATTTATTTGAGCGAACCCACAGGGATAGCATTATCTTTTCCAAATAAAGAAAATAAAGAACAGCTTGCATCCAGTTATTTTAGATGAGGAGAGGAGAGACAGGGTTGACACGCCAGATAGTGTGCCCTGATCATTAGGATCAAGTTTTACATGAGCTATGACTGACAGTTATGACTGAAAAAGATTTATGTCCAATATTTACTAGAGATGTCCCGATCCGATATTCTGTATCGGTATCGGTCCGATCCTGACCTAAATTACGGGATCGGAAATC
>JBBPDH010011998.1:0-11173 GCA_037974565.1 Clupeocharax schoutedeni
TGCAGTAATAACCACTGTGGTAGATCCAAACATTCACACTCCCCTTGCCAGAAGTAGCTAATGTGCAATATATCAAACTCTGCATGCTTCTAGGCTATATGCATTATTTGTCCATGTTTCATTAATATTACTTTGCTAAACTTTGTTGAAAAAAAATAAAATTGTGCTCAGAACAGAGTAGACAGACAGATATGCAGCGTTTCCAGTTTTTTCAGTGGAAAAGGCAGGTGCTGCCCTCCCTTTTATAGACACAGTGGAGAGACTAGCATAAGTAGACCCAAATTATCCAAATTATCAGAATACACTGAATTTACTATTTACTATTAAAAATGGCTGCATAAATGTATTGTTAACTGGTTAAAAGGACTTTCACATTCATTTATGTATTCATTATCTGATACCTAACGCTGGGGTGCTGGCACCTATCCCAGTGCTTATTGGAGATGAAAGGGGGAGAAACACACCAAACCAAAAGTGCTGTTGGTAGACTTCGGTCATATTACTGGCTGTGTTCAAGGGCCAGTATGCAATACGGGCTGTGTGTACAAAGAGCAACTTCACTGTGATTTCCCAGTGAAACCTTTGAGAAAACCTTTGAGAAAAGAGAAGGTTTGAAGTTCTGGTCAAACCACTAGGCTTCAGCTCTTATGGAATGCCACCGCACCGTCAATACCTGTGGGGGGGGGGGGGGGGGATAGAGAGGGAAAAAGAGAGAAAGGGGAAGGGAGGGACATTGAGAAAGAGATATGACAAAATTCTTTACACAACTTGACAGAAAAATTAAGTATCTCTATCACATCAGTAACAGATGCCCACACTAAGTCAGGTGTGTATGGATTTTGAGCAGGTATGAATGTGAATAGGATAGTGGTAATATCCTTAACTGCAGAATACTTATTAAAACATTCTGTGGCAATTCCCCATCTTCTGGTGCTAATTTATAAAGCATCACAAACAGGAAATGAGAATTTTTTTTTTTTTGAGAAATGTTGGTCTACTACAGTCTCCACATCGCATTCTGGCCCAATGGAGATGATGGCCCAGTGATAACCAAACAGGAAGAAAGGAGATTTGGTGTTGATAGTATGGCCAAAAATCAAACTTACACAGTATCTCCTTTTACCCTGAATGTGGTCAAACATGGCAAGTTTGGAATGTGAAGTTAACTTGCTTATGTGGTTTCCAGCACTGTATGTCAAGTTTCTTCAGGTTTGGCCCGTAAGGGTGGGGATGGGCTTGAAATCACTCATTAAATCAGGCTTTTCGGTTTGACCTAAGTGTGTTCCGGCCCCCTAAGACCAGAATTGAATAACCAGGCTGCGTGACATACTAATATTTTTTAACATACAATGCATAGCTAAAAACAATATATCATACGGTAAAACCTTATAAGCAAGTGTACTTAAGATCACTAAGCAACTCGAGTGATGTGATGGTGTGGAATGTAGTGTTAGCCAGACAGCTCCAAATGAAAAAAGCAAACAGTATTCATACAATATGCCTTGTGGCAGGGAACTATGATGGACAAGGAAGAGAATGAGTGAGAGAGAGAGAGAGACATAGAGAGAGAGAGAAAGCTATTTTTTATTACTGTAAGATAATCAAAAAAAGAGAAAAGAAAGACAGGCGAGACAGAGTGAAACAGAGCAGAAAGATAAATGCATGCTAGCAGTATCTGAATCAGAATAATCAGAAACACCTTTCTGCCAAGTATGACAGGCACACATGGAATTTGCTTTGCCAACGTGACTCCTAACACGAAAGAACACACAAGAGCAAGAGCAAACATGATGAGATGTACGTTAATTCACATATTCAATTTACACTGCTCAGGGGGGCCATATGTTGAGTCTTAAATTTTTTTAAAAATTGTATTGGATAATGTTGATAAAGATATCTGATGAGTCAATTTCCATTCCACTGTCCGAAATGTCACTAGGAGACTTGAAGAATGGGGTTAAAGGAGAAAGAATAATTAAACTTTAGAGTTGGCTGAAATAACTGTGGAACTTTGGATAATAAAATTTAACAGACATAAAAATATTTCAATATTTAAATTTTTTTAATTAAAAATGAGACCAAAAGAGACCAACATTTTTAAATTGTAGCCTAGAAGGCATCTCAAGAAGGAGAAGCACAAGGTGTTCACTTGGTCTACAAACCAGCAGATCTAAATCCAACTGGGCATCTCTGGGCTGTACTGAGCATACTAGTCTCAACATAGAGTGGACCTAAAGAATATTCTGCTAAAGTCTTGGTTCAGGATACCACAGCACTTCTTGATAAGTTCATGCCTTGGTGAGCTCTTTTGGCAGCATGAGGAAGACCTACACAATATTAAGCAGATGGTTTTAATGTTATTGTTGATTGCTGTACATGTAAACCAACAATAGTCATTGAATGAAATCAGCTGTGCAAATATATGTGTGGAAGACATAAAATCAGAATTATCATTGGAATGGAATGTACTAAAAAATTCCCACCACCCTCATCATGTTCTACTGTGCTGATGACCTGCCTTTTTGTACTTGAGTGCATGACAATCTGATAAAGACTAAGTAAAAAAAATGCCAAAAAACTAGAGAGTACAGATCAGATTATACTGTATATCCAATGACCTTAAATTGTAGATGTTAAAGGTGAATGTTGAATAGTCACCAAATGTACAACAATTTACTAAACATCGCCTCAGAATCAAAACCACAGTCTGCCAGAGTGAAGTCCTGATTAGTTTAGCCGCATGACTAGATGACGTAGAAAGACAATAAGCTTATACTGTTACTATAACCTTTAATGCTATTCTTCTTCTTCTTCTTCTTCTTATTATTATTATTATTATTATTATTAATATTACTGTGCATTTAACACTAACACATACACACTAAATCAATATTGTCATGTTACCTCTCCTTGCCCACTGACAAACAGAATAGCAAAGTATAACATATTTAATTTTATTTTTGTTAAAATATTCTTTTTCTCTTGCATTTCATTTTAAATGAAACTTAATTCTGCACACTTCTTTCCCGCAGTGTAAATGCTGGGTTGCTAAAGAAGTGAGGTGTGTACAAAGAGTAAAAAATACACAAATCAATTAAATCAATACACCAATTAATTAAATAAATTAATTAAATGTTAAACTTCACTTAACAGGAGACAAAATGCCACAAAGCTTTAAAAAAAACGGTCTCGTACAAACTGGTGTTCTCTGGAGCAAATCTGGAGTGTAATTTGTGTTCATACTCAGTTCAAATCTGGAGTGTAATTTGTGTTCATGCTCAGTTCAAATCTGGAGTGTCATATGTGTTCAAAACCGCTGCACTGTCATAAAATTGTGCATGAATACATGAATTATTAATAAAAAAAAACAACCAAACAAACATTAAAGGAACAACACCTCCTGACTGGAAGCATCTTGATTGGATATATGTAAATATATGTAACTTCCGTGTGGTAAAACCCCTACATATCCATCCACACCCACACCCTGTGGCACCAGGCCTACATACACCCACATAAACACAAATATTCAACCTGCTCACAAAGAGAAACCAGTCAGATAGCAAGCATGATTGTGACTTCTGCTGTGCTATGATAACTTATCGTTATTTTTTTCTGCATTATCTCAGAACCACTCTGCATCATCTGCATGAGAGCTCCAAACAGAAGAAAGATGAAAGCGTCTCTCTGAATTTCCAGCATTTCCAACTTTCCAAAAGCAATTGTTCTTTCTATACATGAAGGTGTAGTGCGTTAGCTAGATTTCCTCCCACATTTTTTCAATTAGGCTGCGTCATATACATTGCGTATCAAATATTCTACTGAGAATAGTCATAAATCTCCTAATATTCCACAATTGCAAGAAATGCCTGCTAAATAAATAGTGCTAATAATTTGCTACATAGTTTCTGTGACAGTTACTCAAATAGCTTTACCATATTAAACATTTAAAAAGTCACATTTATCAAATGTAACTAAATATTTAACGCAGTCCCATTTTATTACACAAATTTTGACTTAATGGAAAAAGGGTTTGCAGCAATGACAAACAAAAGAGTCACATGACGTATTGCATGTTTCTATTTTTGCTTTATTTGTAGCTAAGAACCATGACACAAGGTTAAGGGGTACCTGAGAAAGAAATTTACCATTACCTGATCCAAGAAAAAACAGTAATATTAAATACAAGATATCCAACTGATCCAGATTAATGATAATTTATTCAGCTGTATTACACCCTCTGTAGTTATTCAAAACATTTCAACTTATGGTTAAACTTGGCATTACAAATATTTAATATATTTACAGTTTTGTATAATGATGTCATTTTTCTGTAAATAAAGTTTTATTCAACAACAAGCCAAGATCGAATGAATTGCATTTGCCAATTTATTGTTTTGACTCTGAATGTAAATGACATTAGACTGGTAAGAGCTGCTGGTAGGAGCTGCTGCTGCATAATTATACATGACACATTGTGCTAAATTTCCAGTTGTTACTTGTTGATTTGATTTGTGTCCTCTAAATATGCATTTAAGAAAAATTTGACTTTTCACTTCTAAAAGTGCAAGTTATGCACTGATGCAGCCTTAGTGCACAGGTGGGCCCTACTGGGCCATGAAGAAAAAATAAATCATACATAAATGTGTCTCTCTGTTGTCTCTTTCTCCCTCTCTCTCCCTCTTTCTCTAATTGCAGTAAAGTATCAAACATAGTGCTGCTTTTTGGAGAGAGAGAGAGAGGGAAAGTGCAGAGAATAGAGAAAGTGCAGAGAAAGAGCAACGAGAGAGAAAGAGAGCACAGGGAGGGAAGGAGATAGTAGAGGGATAGAGGGAAAGAGAGAAAGAGCAGAGAGGAAGAGAGAACAGAGGAATTGGGAGACAGTAGAAACACAGAAAATTGCTTTTGTACAAACAAGTCAACAAAAGACAATTATTACAGCAATATCAGTCAGACAGGTCTGTTGACAGTGTTTCATCCTGTCACTCATGTTGCTTTCCCTCTGAAGGGAGCATGACCATTTCAGAGTGATGCATAATGTGTCACACAGCCAGTAAGGAATGAAGATATAGGCTACGTGAGTCTGTGCATGAAACAACACAGACTGACTTATTTTTGAACCCCTGGTTAGCCTTGTCTTAGATAACATATCTTCAATTACACACTGTGTTTGCCTTTGCCACCTTTTACTGATTACAATCTGGCCCCAGAGCAGTGTGTGTGTGTGTGTGCGCATGTATGTTTGTCACAGGAGAATGTATCCGCGTGTGAAGCTTTCTGGTGGCTTTTCTACAGCCATGTAAAAGAAAAGTATTATTGACACATTTAATCACAGTGGCCAACATAAAATGGCCATTATGTGTAAAGAATATTCTTAGTAAATTAAAAAAAAATAATTTGTACGATTGTTTTGGCTTTGTCAGATCATGTTCCTTAGATATCAAATTATAAGCAGCATAGCACTGAGATGCCATGTTATTAACGAAAAAGAGATGATTAGCCTGTGTAATGAATTCATTAGCTTATCTGCAGCACTGCGGCAAGAGAAGCTGTATTTTATCTCCCTATAAACACAAACACACCGGCATCCACTTGAATATCACAGTCTTTGTTATTTACTTTATATATTTTCTATTTTCTACATAAAATTTTATATATTATACTGTATAAATTATATATTTATGCTTATCAGGCTGGACAATTTTGCCAAACTATTTCTGAGGAATTCAGACTTTAACAGTCAGGCAGTATACAAATGGAGCGAAAACAAAGCATATAATTTTCTAAGAGATCACAGCAAATCTAAGGATCTATAGTATTTGTTTGCACAGGGTTATTTCCATGCTTATGACTCATCAAAAAACACTAAATAAATATTGTATAAATTAATAGTAAGGCGGAAGTCCCTGTGTTCCAGAAAAAACATTACCCTATCAAGTTTCCTACAAATGAAGAGTACTGAAAGAATGTTCAGTGAACTGATGTGGAAAACAGAACTTTATTATGATAATTATGCATTCCAGCCTACACTCATCACAATTTTGAAACATGATGTTGGCAGTATCATAGTTTGCTGAGCCAACACTGAGCTATGAATTCTGAATCCACAATTTTTGCAATTTGTCCATGGACTGAAGCTCTATTACGGTCTTTCAACAAAACAACCAAAAGCACTGATCAGACCAGAATGACCAGCTGAAAAAAATAGCTTTTTGAATGAAAATCATACTTTAATCCAATATAAATGTTAAACCAATTCTGTGTGGATAATTCCTTCAAGCTGGCATACAAATCTGAACAGCCATTTCAGAGAATGTTTGGTTGCAGTCATCGATGCTCACAGTCATACCAGATACTAAGAGCTTGTGCAGAATTTCAAAGATTTCTAAAGAATTCATAAAGCACTGAATATAGAGGACAAATGCTGAGCAGGCCCATCTGATCAAAATTTTGTCTCAAGTTGTCCTAATACAAGTGGATTATTTCACATTATTTGAATAGTCTTTTATTATTTGTCAGCAGGACTTCTAGCTGGTAAAAAATTGCGCATTGCTGGCAAATGGCTTATGTCTGTAATATATGATTGTGAGAGCACATTACCTGTCATTATAATAAGAGGACAGCAATGTCTGAATCTCTGTAGACACAGGTGAATTCTGCAGTAGCGGGCTGTCCCTAGAGTGGGTGCCAGAATGAGGAACTGAAGGAAGGAGAGAATACAAATGTGACCATTTAAAACTAACAAAAAAGTTACTATACTGATGCAAAACATTTAAAGTAAATAAAAAATACAATATAATGTATACATTTACATTTATATAGGACTGAGATAACTTTGAACAAGGTAACGTCCCCAGACACTGCTCCCCATGCGCCCATCGTTGGTGGCAGCCCCCTGCTTTACTTGGTAAATGGGTTAAATGCAGAGAAAGAATTTCACATTGTTCACACTGTGTGCTGTGCTGTGGTGCGATGTTGTGTGTTCACGCATGACTATAATGAGCCACTTTACTTGAACTTTACTAGTTTACTTGTACCATCCTTTTCCCACACATGCGTTTACATGACAAAATATGAACATACCAGAATATACATATATGTATATACATATATATGTATATATATATTTTTTTTAATAGAGAGGATATAAAAAGGATGAATTCAATTCCCTATGTACTATGCACACCCCCCCCACCCCCCCACCCCCCACACACATATATATTTACAAAAAATTCTGTGGCGCTTCACAAGAATATTGCAACATTAGTCATAGTGTGAGATTGGCAGATGGTGGAACTAAAATGTAAGAGGAAACTGGATAAAAATGTAAAAAAATTGAGCTGATGAAAATGTGTTTTTTCAAAATTATGAAAAATACAGGATATCAGTTTCAACCCACAATTCCCATACAGGAGCAGCCCAACATGAGTAGGTAAAGTCAAGCCCGGAGTTATTCATACTCCTGGCAAATTTTGACTTAGTTATTTTATTCAACCAGCAAGTTTCTTCTTAATTGAAAATGACACTTAATTGGAAATGACACTTAATTGAAATGATCTCCCAGAAGAGGCATCATTGTGGAGAAAAATATTTCTCAGCTTTTGTCTACACTTGAACAAAAAGTGACATGTCCAAAATTATTCATACCCTTCTCAATAATCAATACAAAAGCATTTATTGGCCCTTACAGCAATCAAATGCTTCCTGTAATTGCTAACAAGCTTTTTGCACGTCTCCACTGGTATTTTTCCACAGACTGGGACAGATTGCAAATTGTATGAATAATGTCGGATGTCACTTATTTGTTCAAATGTAAATAAAAGCCGAGAAATTTTTGTCCCACATGATGCCTCTGCAGTGATAGTTATCAGTGAATTGTTGACATTTTAAAAAACACATCATCACCCTGCCACTGCAAGGCAGCTCTGCAATCTGCACCTTCTCAAGGAAAATGCTGCTGCGGTGAATCATGATCTTTTAATGAATCAGAAACACAGGCATGTACATTAACAGTGCACTGGCGCATATTGCCACTGTAAAAAATATGGTAAAAAATGCTCAGTGACATCTCCTTTTTTAGAATACTAACACAAACCTGTAATCTGTGTTTGTGGTGTGGGCTCATTTATGAATATTTAAGACAATGCATTTATATATTTTGGCTTACTGAAAATATATTTCAATAATTTCTACTAATTAGCATTAGTAGTAAGTCAATATCAACAAAAGAAATTTGTAGATATCTGAATTATTTATTTTGTTTACTTTAATTGATGTAATCTACATTTAAAACATTAACACCTATCAGCACACTATCAGCAACTGGCAAAAGTAACTGACACATCTAAGAGGTGGAACAGGTTTTCAGGCTTGCATTCTTAAATGATATGGCAATCAATTGTCAAGCTATTGTGCTGCTAGACATTCAAAATGGCCCTATTTAAAACTGTACTAATGACTGACAGGAGACTGAATTCCACTAATGACCTAATGACTGATGAATGATGCATATTCCTACAGAAAACAAGACATCCAGACAACTGTCCAGTACTAATCCAAGCCCCGATGAAAGAGACGCATGTGCCAAAAATGCGACAACAGCTATGCAGACTTAGTCTCACAGATAGTCAGATATTTGTTCTTTAACAGATTACCATACAACCAAAGGTGGACCATACAACCACAGGAATGGTGGGAACAAATGGAAGCTGCAATTAATCAGTAAGCTATAGAATGTGGGGCCTCAAAAGAGCTTTTTTTTTAGATTGTCTTACATTCTGATGTCACTATTAAAATCTAACTAGATATCACCCACTACCTGAACTATGGTATATAATTATACCAAAAGAACAAATATGGGGAAGGTAAATCCAAAGTTTAGAATGTGTGCTGTAGTTAAATGCATCTCTGCAGGCTGGTTTCCCTGTGTCACAGAAATACAGTGTCTTACTTCTTACTTATTCACCACATATCTCTCGACTGCTTGTTTTCATTTTTATGATTCCTATGATCAACAGTCATCTTTCCTCCTTTTAGTCGTTGGGTTCCTATACTTTCCTTCATAAACTGGCAGCCTGGTATGTTTCCTAAATTTTTGCTTTATTGAGGCAGACTTGATTTTGGGTTCTTCTTGACCGGTCTTAAATGCACTAAGCTAAAATGTGAAACTGGCTGCCCCTGAAGAGCTTAGGTCTGCAAGGGTTATCATAGTCCTAGGGAATGAAGATCCTGTTGATAGTGCTCAAAACAAGAGCTAACAACAAATTGAACGTGATGCACAGCACTGGTTATACAGTATAACATTGTTTAATGCTCGCATTTACCTATGTTGGACATATACCAACCAGCTGTACTAAAACCACCTGCCTAATATTGTGTGGACTGAGCCAGAAAACTACACACAGTTTGTGGGGACTAATTAGCTCACCTGTACACACTGTGTCCCAAAAAAAGCTCTGATCTACCGAGGCACATCTCCTCAGAACCTTTGAAGGTGCACTGCGGTATCTGGAATCAAGACATTACAGCAGATGCCTTACATCCTATAAGTTGTGAGGCTGGGCCTCTATGAATCAGACTAGTTTGTCCAGCACATTCCTCAGATACACAAACAGACTGAGATCTGGGAATTTAAAGTCAACACCTTGAACTCTTCCTGGAAAAAACATTCCTGAGCAATGTTTGTAGCTTGGCAAGGTACATTATCCGGCTGAAAGAGGCTGTTGGGGAAAACCACTGCAATGTGTTCAGGTAGGAAGTTCATATCAAAGTAATGTCCTGATGAATGCAGTATTCCAGTAGAATACTGCCCATAGTATCACACTGCCTCCACCTGCTTCCCTACGTCCCATAGTGAATCCTGGTACCAGGTAAGCAATGGACATGCAATCAACTAGACCGACTCATTCTGTGGGAACAGACAGAACAGACAGAACAGTCTTCACAGTCCCCTCGTGCATCAACTTGCCTTGGGCACCCATGACTCTTTTGTCAGCTCACTTGTTGTTCTTCATTGTACCACTTTTTGCATACCTGAACCCCACAAGACCTGCTGATGCTGTGATCTAGTTATGTCTAGTTATTACAGTTATGTCCTCGGCGACTAACAACGTCTTGTATTCTACTGCTTACTTAAAAAAAATAAAAATAAAACACTTCCTTACTCTTAACTCTTGACTTTTCTATGGCTTATGTTGTTACGGTATTGTTTGGCAGGTGATTATTATAATTTAGCTAATTATAATTTGACAGATGTTGTATAGGTGCACTGAATGTGCAGTATTTTGGTTAAATGGTTGACGTGGATTTAAGCTGCTTACAGGTTTAAGAAACAGTTGTGAACTTGAGCACTTTGAGAAAAGCTTGGTGTGTTTTAGTATCTTTTTTTTACTTAAAGTTGGAGGAACCAATTCCTCTTGAGAGAAAAGTGTATATGATATGGACTTAAGATATAAGTTTATAGAGACATGCTAGTTGCTCTCCACTTTTTTCTGCATTGGATTTGGCAGTTTGCAGTAAGACTGGTCTGTCTGCTTCTGCTCTCAATAACCTTTCCTTCATCTCTTAGTCCACTGCTTCTTCTGTATAGCACTCACACCAACATCATAATATGCATTGTGTTATGGTAAAATAAATGCTAAAAATTTACCCAAATATGCTCCCAGAACTCCATTTCATTTTAAAATCAATTTAATGCATTACCCTTAAAGAAAATGTGAAGTTAAACCCGTATTCGCCTCTTTTAATTTAAATTCCCCGCAACTAGTAAGGTCGAGCGGCAAAGATATTGGGAGACCACAGCGAGGTGAACGGTTTTCACCACAGAGAAATCGTGCTTGGAGTGTGGGGCTCAAAAGTGCTTCCAGGTCGGCTACAACCTGCCCCAAATCCCCTTGTGTGAAAGCATCCAGAAAAAATATATTTATTGCCACAAAAAAGCAGATTCCGCATCATTGTGGGGATTTCCACATAAAACTATGAATTCAGTTCACAAAAAACAAATCTGCGTGATACTGAATCTGCGACTCCTGATAAAACTGGGCAGTTTTATATTTATATTTAATATATATTTAACATAATAGACCAAGATGGCGGCGCGTACACATCGCGAGGCTCAGCGTCTCTCCAGTTTCTGCAAATTTGTGGTATTTTTCTTGCTCATCTCGGGGCTGTT
>JBBPDH010012115.1:11221-23989 GCA_037974565.1 Clupeocharax schoutedeni
TCAGTTTCAAAATGAGTGAATGTCCCCTTGACCACAACATTTCGCTTTGAAAAAGTTTGTACTGGGCTTCCATATTGGTTCCACCATATTGTCCATTTTTGAAAGATGTAGAATTTTTTACAATATTATTCAATATAATATAAAAGCAGATCATCCCATTTGTCAGTAACTTTGACATGAAGTTGAGAGTGCAAGGGAACTGACAGTCATATTGAAATGCTATGAAACGCTTCTCACAGTAAATCGCAGCCAACTTGAAATTTGCTTTAGCTTGGGAAAACAATGATAAGCAAAGAAAAGAAGTTTTAGAGTGAAACACTGTTTTCTTTGTTGACCTGAAGGCCAAGCGACAAATGACATCTTAAACCAGGCAGTCATCTTTAAATATTCTCCCAACCCCTCAGTCAAATGACCAATCAAATGTTTTTTAATGTGAATTTAGCACAGACTAGATAATGACAAAGACGAGAGCCATTTATAAAGAACACTGTGTTCCTTTCTCTACCCATATGCCTCTTTCAAGAAAGGCTCTAAAAGCCAAATAACATCGACTGCAACTTTTAGAGTTGTTGAAAAAATAAACAAATAAATCAAATCTGAAATCACTGACAGGTAAAATCAGTTGAAATAAGATTAATCAGTGGATTTAATTACAAAGACAATTATACGTCAAGTCAATTCAGGTTTATTTACATAGGGCATTATTATACACAGAGGTAATGCAATGTGTTTTATGGGAATATATCAAAAATATAAAGCATAAACTCTAGGAAATTGTAGAAAAAATATGTAGATTTTTCCTACAATAAAAGTAATAATAAAAGAAAAAAGAATGAAAGTAATAATAAAAGAAAATAAAAAGAATACAAGTAAAAATAAAAGAAGATTACAATTATTAATGTAATATTAATATATTTGAATTTTTATGAAGGCATTAATATAATATTTTTTTCTCTCTTATATATACAGAATGCCCAGTATTGTGTGTGTGTATGTGTGTGTGTGTGTGTGTGTGTGTAGTGCCTTGCTTCTGCAATGTGCTGGTGCAACACTTAAAAGCCATCAGAAATGCTCTGCTGTGGATGATAAAGAACAGCATGAGCCTCTCCACTGAACAGTGATCAAAGAGCTTCTGTCCAGAGTTGAACTTCATTCTGCAGATTTCCATTAAACATGACGAAGCATGTGAGTCAGCAGAGCAAACATATTGACCTAGAGCAGTTGAGCTAAGCCTGAACGATTTTGATTGCTTTTCCCTGCTAGCAGTGTGTTCAGTGTGGATAAAGGAGATATAGTAAACTAGTGCACACCAATGTTCTTTGTGGGTTCTTCTGTATAGAACTATAAACACTCAGAAAACCTTTTTTTTTTCCAATGGGAAAGGATGTTGTAAAGTGATTGTTCTTTAGTGAACTCTAGTGACTCTACAGAGAATAACTCTATTAAGCACCAGAAAGAGGACCCGCTGTTATTATGGCAAAGAACCAAACCATTTTTGTTAGGAGTGTGAGTAGTATTTCAGTGTTTTACATGAGAATAGTAAGACATTTAAGTATTTGTTGGTCAAAACCTTTATTCTTTTTCTGAGCTACTTGTCCTAACCAGGGACTCGGTGGTGGGGGCAGGGGAAAAACTGCTAGAGGCTATTCCAGCACTCACAAGGTGAAAGGAAGAGAAACACTCTGGATGGGTCACCAGTCACAGGCAACACACACACACACACACACACACACACACACACACACACACACACACACACACACACACACATCTAGAGACAACTATATCTATAATTCATCTGACATACGTCTTTGGACTATAGAACAGAAACTGGAGCTCCAGGTGGAAACAGGGAGACCATGTAAAACAGGGACCCTTGCCAGCCTTCACTACAAATTTTACCCCTTAAAATGACCTTAATGTTGACTTTAATTTCCCATACAGGATAAGAGGGGCAATTGAGGGTTGTTTAAAGGATAAAACTACTGAATTTTCCCCTTAAATAACATATCTTCCTGAATTAATGACTTAAATTTAAGATTAAGGGGTTTCACACTGAAGCCTCAAATCTAATTTTAAGGTCAAATGAGGGGGTCTGTTTATGGCCACTTAATTGAAATAAGGGATTTGGTTTATTTTCAGGGGTAAATTAAGTCAGGGTTAACAACATTATTTTTCGAAGTGCTTAGTCAGGATATAACAGGATGTATCCACCGTGCAGAAAATTTATATACACAGAATTTATATTAGCTGTTCATGGTTATCTCTATTAACTCTTATGGCATTAACAGACACTTTTATCCAAAGCGACTTCCATTCCCTAACTCCAGGGGACAGTCTCCCTGGAGCAACTCGGCGTTAAGGGTCTTGCTCAGGAACCCAATGGTGCTATGCTGAAGGTAGGATTCAAACCCGTGACCTCTTGGTCCAGAAGCAAGTATCCTAACCACTAGGCCACCAGCTCCAACGCAGCTTCTCTGCAACATCAGTATGATGCTCTACATCTCAGCCCTAGAAACAACCACTTCTCTGGTAGCAGTCTTTTATCTTCTCGTGATGTCCTTTTGAAAATCCTCATCATGCATTTCAACCTTCTAGAAGATACCATTCATACTAACGTCCTCCCAATAACGTGGGTTTGCAACAGTGTGTTTTTCTAACAGACAAAATCCCACATCACTGACTTACTTGAATCTGCCTCAATCAAACCAAAACAAGAACAAAAAAAAACAAGAACAAAAAAAATCTAATAATTTGTATTTCATAATTTAAGCGTATTTGAAATTGCTGAAAAGTGCACAAAAGAATCAAAGTTAGTGTGGATGTATATAAGTTGCCTCTAGAGATCTTCTCATTAGACTGGATGTGTTTAAGTGGACACTTACAATAAGGAGACATTAGGTGTCATGGTTCGGTCAGTGGCCGGTGAAGGCCACTGCTTTTTCGTTGGTTTTCTAGGATTCTGGTTTTTCTTTATTTTTCTGTTCATGTTCAGGTTCTTTTAGTTTGACATGTCTGTCCGTTCGGTTCATGTAGCACATGCTTTTGTTATCAGCTGTTTTCTGTTCATGTGCTCCTCAGTTCCCAGCTGCCTTGTGTTTACACCCTGATTACGTTTCGTATTTTGGACTGTTTGTGTTAGTCATTCCTCATGTGTCCATCGTCTTATTTTGAGCGCTTAAGTTTCCTGCCTGTCCTGAGTTTAGTAGCTGTATCGAGTGGGCCCTGTGCCTGTTTTCTTTTGCCTTTTTGTAAATAAAACCTATCTGCATGAAGTCCTGGCTGTCTGCCCGTTCCTGCACGCTTCTAGGTAGCGCAGTTTTCTCAGCCAACATCGCCATGGGTTCAAAATGGGTCATATAATATATATCTGGTTACACTGTGCATTAAAAAGTCAAGAAAATGGTACACATGCATGTTTGATCTGATCTTCAGAAACCTTAAACATGTGATGTAGTTCAATTGGCCCCTAAGCTGCAACTTGACTGATGTCTTGGTCATTTTATGTAAATGTTTAGGTTATGTTTTTAACCTAGTTCGGTGAGTAACCTTGATTTATGTGTCTTTACATTACTGGTGGATATAAAACAAGTTGTTCTATTTAAATGCATGTCAGGAGTTCACCATTTTGCCTCCGGGGCACAATAAATGTATTATAAATAATCTGTATTTATTCAGTAATAATGACTGAACAATGGTCACTTTACATTCACTATACATTTATCATGAAGCATTGCTCTATGAGTAGATTAGGTAATGAAATAAGAATTCTAGTGCTTCTAAAAAAAAAAAAAAAACGAATGGCTTTGTCCATATAAATAATTTAATAACTTCTTCTAACTCCAGAGGTAAAAACAAATGCTGAAATAGGTACCAGGTATAAGCTTGAGAGGCATCTGGTGTAATTAGATTTAAACATTAAAAAATCAGTAAAAGAAGTGAAACGCTCAGGAATGATAGCTGTAAACATGAGAAATTTGATTTTGTGATGAGTTTGATTTTGATCTTCTGATGACATGTTTACTCATTAATTCCTGATAACTCAACATCTTGCCTCCAGGATCTTCATTTTCATATGCACATACATTAGTCATTGCTGCATAACTGAACCTTATGGTTCTTAATTCGTGTTGTTAATTCATTTATTACTGCATATTCATCATCCTGTGCTTAATCTGTCCATAGTAAGTGCTTTATTGTCTATTTATGCTTATTATTTAGTTAACACAATTAATTGTCTAACTGGGTACATTTAACACGATAGACAATGTTACATAAGTTTTTAACCATTATTGTTTTCTCTGCTTTGTTTGTTGTGTCTGTTACTTAAATTGGTTATGGCTGGCATGTGCCAGCTCAGATGTATAACTTATGGAAACTGCACACTGTTTTTTTTTTATTGACCCGCATCTAAAGCTCTGTGACTATGCCAAGGAACCACTGGAAGTCCTTGTAGGCCAAGTCTATACTGTGGTCTGTGGGGTACAACATTTGGACAACTGGTACTTTTCCCAGAACTTAACAAGTTTATATTCCCTTGATAACATGTAATGCTTTCTTTATGAAAACTTTCTGGGTAAAACGTTTTATTATAAGACCTGCTCAATAAAAAAAAACAAAAAACAATGTGGATTCAAGCCTGGATGATGGGCCATTTTGTCCTTTCAAATAGCAACATCTCTTGGGGCTGCTGCTGCAGGGAATTTCCAGTTGCCCGGCAGAAGCTTGCAAAGACTTTAATTCTGGGCTCAAGCAACAGTTGCTTCCCTGTGGATGAGTGCGGTCTCCTTGTGAAATATGTTTTTATTTCCACCAAGAAAACTAAAAGCAGGTGTTACGTTTTGGGATAAAGGCCCTTTCTACAAAACCAGCTCAAAATCAAAACAGATTAATTCAGGTTTCCAGGGGCTTCAGCAGCCTACGCCAGTGCTGATAAGGGGGAAGGCAGAGAAACACTTGCATAGGTACCAGTCCAACACTCTCACACTCATACTTAGGGACAATTTAGGATCTCCAGTCTACCTGACAGGCGTGTCTTTGGGCTGTGGGTAAAAAAAAAACAGTGTGGACAGAAATCCACACTGACACAAGCATAACATGCAAACATCCCACAGAAAGGACCGTCTGCTTCCCTGACTGGGAATCAACGCCAGACCTTCAACGTTACTCAGCTAAAGCCATGTGTTATGACCAGCATGTGCAAGTTATCAAAACTGCATGCCATCTCAATAAATGAATCAACCTCAAACATACAGAACATCTAGAATTATTGTACCCACCACTTTTTACTACTATCCCGCCTAAATGGACACCAGCCAAAACCCGAGCTGGAAAATTCTGATCTGGAAAGTAAAAACACCTTCCTATTAGTTTGCTCTGACTGCCTGGACATCTCCTGCCGTTGCTTTGACTTTAATTAGAGCAGCCAGGCGAAACTCCTGTTGCGTATTTATATTCTGGACCTGAATTTCCCACATCTGAGCAGGACAGAACCTTAACCACAATTTTGTTTCATTTGAATGGTTTGAAGTGTTTACATAAATTGAGTAAAATAAAACTAAAAAGCTGGCATTTATAAAAACAGTCCTACACTCTCCATAATATGAGGGCATTACATGACCCAGCAGTTTAAACTGACCTGGATCTAGATCAAATAAGCCCAGTGTGTAGGGAGATGTGACCCTATATCTAAAGCAAAGGAGAAAATCACTGTTCCAGGTACAATCACTTATGTGTAAAATAAGTTTTTGCTTTAAAAAGCGGCCAATTCTTTGCCACCAAATAGTCACATCTCTGGAGTATCAACTAATGTTAAAAAGCAATAATGCAGAACAACAAAAGGCTTCAGCACCCTGGGATTACCTGAGCTGCAGTTCACCCTCCTCACAGCTGGAGGAGCTATGGACCTTCCACCCAGCTTAACTAAGGACTCCCTGTTGTACCATTATTTAAGGACTCAATATAGAAAGGTCCATTATGAAGTTTTGAATTTCATGTTGTATCAAATGGTCTGTTTTAATGCTTTTCTAATATTCTTGTTCCCGACTGTTGACTCCTGCCCTTAGCCTTGCCTATGATATGTCATGTCTTTGATTTTTTACATTGCTCTTGCTCTTTTGGATTTTATTACGAGATTGGATCGTCTATTTTGTCATGGCCTTCCAGCGACTGAACTTGCTTTGTATTTCATGTAATAAATACTGTACTCTTATAATAAATATTATACTGTCCTCTCTGATGGTTAGAATTAGCGTCTCAGAAAATGGTTGATTTCCTGAGAGAAAAAAAAATCAGTAATTTCCTTTTGTATTTTTCACTCCACATTCGAAGAAAATAATATTACTGATCTAATATCTAATCTGCTTCATGTTGTACTTAATATATTAACATCAAATATTTCCAACGAACCAACAGGCAGACAGTCTTCTCATTAATATTCATGCTGGTGTTTGACAGGACTGATGGTCTCGCCTTATGAATATTTACACAGACTGCCCAGCAGTTTGAATGATTTTGTGCTCTTTTGCAATAGCAATGAGTCAATTTTGCAGCGCTTTACATTCATATTCATAGCTCTCCAGAAGAATCTCTTGCTTATATAACATCTTGCCTGTTTTTTTTTCCAACCTGATGATCTCGCATCGCAGCTGTTTTCTGTCCAAGGACTTCTGTCCAGCACATTTGATGACAGCTCCAAGGCCCACTTTCTACTTTCTTTCTAACAACATTTGCATGGTTTACATCCTAAAAAAGAGCCTGTGTGTAAACATGATCATGGTTTTGACATCAACAAACTCGAAATGGTCTTCCAAGGTAGCTCCAAGTTGCCATTGAGACATACTCCTGACTTACAAATTTTTACACGGCTTAGGTCTCTCCGACCTTTCCAATTTATTAACCCTCTACATCCCTACCTTCTCACTACGCTCTTCTGGCTCTGGTCTTCTCACTGTCCCTCAATTCCGCCTCTCTTCTATGGGGGGGTGTCATTCAGTGTCTGTACATGGAAACTCTGGAACTCTCTACCACACCCACTCTGTTCTGTTGATAATATCACTGAATTTAAAACACTACTCAAAACCCACCTGTTCTCCGAATGCTATTCATCTGATTTGTAAACTTACTGTATCATCCCTATTGCCTTGTTTTTTGTCATTCTACAATTCTGCTAGACTTCCTTTTCTGCTAGACTTCCTTGTTCATTACTGTTTGTTGTACTTGACTTTCTTGTAAAGTCAAGTACAACCATGAATGTTTACATGGTGTGTTCAATAAAAACATGAAAACATCATTATTTGTGTGGTGATAGTTTAAGCAGACTGTGATTGTCTATTGTTGTGACTTAGATGAAGATCAGATCACATTTTATGACCTATCTGTGCAGAAATCTGTATAATTCCAAAGGGTTCACATACTTTTTCTTGCAACTGTAAATAACCACAAACACAATAAAGAATGCATTTGCATTTCATGAGTCGCGTTGAAAATAATGTTTAACCTTATCAGTGAAGGCTATAATCTTAATTAAAAAAGAAATGTTTAACTCTCCTATTCTCCTCAAATTTACTAACACTTTTCACCCTCAGGGGTCATTTTGACCCCAGGGATATTTGCCTCCAGAAAATGATTTACTGAAAATTGATGCCCGAGTTTTTATGTCAGACACTTTGTTTATTTTTTAAATACATAAATAAGCCCTTGATAGTGAAAGCTGACCTGTTTTCTAGTGCCACCATCAGGCCAAACTCAAATCATCAGACCAAAGTTAGAACACATTTATCTTGAAAAGTTTTTATACAAATCTTCTCATATTTTCTGACAACATGAAACCCTTAATGGGTTTTGGTGATGATATGACCTTTCCTGAAGCGCCACTGTCAGGTCAAACTTTCAGTTTTAGAGTTAGTGTATCTTTCATCCAAAAGATGTGTATCTATCTGTGTATCTATCTGTACAAATCTTTCATCCAAATCTTTTCTAATTTGGGAGCACATTAATGACTCTCACAGAATGAACCTTAATGATTGATGTTGGGGACCCCCCCTTTCCCTCTTGTAAACAAAACAAAGGCAACTATTAATTTTTGGGTGATAAACATTGAAAGGGGTCAAATTGACCCCAAGAAGAATAAGGGGTCAATTTGGTCTGTTTTAATTATGTTCAGAATCTACCTCATATACCTGTAACTGTTTCTTTAGCTCTTCTAAAACACAGGAATGATATACTGGATGCATTTCACATTTTAGCAGTATTTGCTGGGGTTTCCAGCATACTAAAATATACTGGGGTAAATGTGTATAAAAAATGAACACATGCAAATGTATTGAGACTGAGACTGGTCAATGTTAAATTGTTGATTAATTAATGGTAAAAAGTGAGGCTGTATCAAGTATCCTTCAGATACAAAGCCATTAGGGAATACTATTTCCATAAAGGGGTGTACATGGTCTGCAAACAATGTTTGAGTAGGTAGTTCGTATCAATGTAACATACATATGATTTTTTAAGAGACCAACCAAGACTTCAAGCATAACAGAGATGGGTTTAGGACCTGTACATGGGAGTAACACCTTGAAATCAGTGCTGTGCTGAACTGGGAGGCATTGTGTCAGAGATTTTGATTTTGTGGTTGTGATTGTTTTAATTTTAATTCTCATAATAAATGTTTATTGACCTTTTTTTTAGTATTTTCATAATTTAAAAATAATAACTAAAATAGATTTGCCATCATCATTCAGTAATTATGAAAATCTCTGTATCCTGACTTAAGTCTCCTCTATAGCCTCTAACAACAACAACAACAACAATAATAACCAGGGGGTGGTGGTGGCCTAGTGGTAGGATACTTGCCTCTGGACCAAGAGCTCATGGGTTCGAATCCTACATTCAGCACACCACCACTGGGTCCCTGAGCAAGACCCCTAACCCCAAGTTGCTCCAGGGAGAGACTGCCCCCTGTAGGTAGGGAATGGAAGTCGCTTTGGATAAAAGCATCTGATAAATGCCATAAATGTAAATGTAAATATTAATAAATAATGAATAATACGCCTACAGTGTTCACCTGTGGCTGCTGAAAAAATAAAATATAACCACTTTACAGCACAACTATCAGCAGCAACCATGTCTGTATTTATGGAAAGAGTTAATTATTGGTTGAAAAAGATAGGGTTGTATTTGGTGCCAAGACATGTCTGGTTCAGCTTCGGATATAGTTTTACAGAACAGCTGGAAAACTATCCACTCACATAGTACACAGTTGCTGCCATTCATCCATCTAGATTGTCACCTCAAATACAGGCTAGATCATACAGTCTGGGCTGTTTGTGTTAGTGTTTCTGTTGGAGTAATGGACACTTTCTAGATTGGAAAGAGGCAAGAACCAGCAGTACTTTGGTTGAAAAATATGCTTTGTTTTGTTTTACATATGGTTTTAATAATAAATATTTAAATGCAGTTCGGTTTAATGCTTCCTTTGAGGTGAACTAGGTGTACAACTTCAGTCTGCTAAGGCAAATGTGAGCTGTGATTTTTAATAAGTTTTCACTCCCATGATTGAAACATTAAAGCTACACCGCTGGAACAGATTTGCAATCACCACCACACTTTTCATACAAGCTTTTGAAGCCATTATGACATAACAGCTCTTGTTGCACCATTGCAGCCTATTATGTGTCAGTTCCCTTTATTAAACCGGATATGCATTTATGCCAAATACAGTTATCCTAAAATGGATCAATTTGTGAGGTTATTATAATTTGGGTTATCATGTGAATATAATCCAAATAGGCTGAAAAATGACACGGCAAAGTATTAATCAGTAGTTACATTTATTAATAAAATGGGTTAACAAGGCACCAGACGCTAATGGAGAAGACATATTAACTGCTGTTCATACATAACTCAAACAATATGTTTCATTATTTTCTGAAGTGTTAATCAGACAATCATTATTTTCTGATTATGCTATTATTTCTTTTAACTCAGGCATTATTTCAGGGTTCATGTACATTTGCTTGGTTGCCTTGAAAATCATTTCAATGTATGGCTCTGTAAAGAGACATTTTCATTAATAACCGTATTGAAGTTGGTAGTAGTTTATTGGTGAAAGAATATTAATCAGTGGGCTTTTTTAAAGGGTTCTTTAATCAAAAACAAAGTCATTCAGGAAACTATAGTTATTCTGTGGCCTCCAGTAATCTTTTGCACAACAGTTTTTAAAGAGTGTATTCTATTGTAAAGTGTTACCATAACAGCCTCTGTATATAAAGTAAAGATAATGATCATCTTATGGTACCTCTGTGTGGTTAGAAAACTTTAAATAGTGTGTTTATACAAACGATCACAACATGGTAATGCTTCAAATGCCATCAAGCCACCTGTTGGCGTATTGTTACAGATGACAGCAGAAACATATATGACTGATGCTGTATGAAATTGTTGTGTTATGGTTTCTAGGGAAAAGTCCACATCTGATGTAATTTAATCTCGCTCCATGCAGATCCAGTCAGGTTTGTGTTTGAGCCTGCTAATGGCTCCCTTTAATGTGTCGTCTCTATCTTCATCTACAGTCTTTGGAAAACCCATTCAACCTCACTTTGATCACAGACTCGAGAGCTATGCAGATGAAAAGAATATTAGATACATAAATGAGGGGTACATGTTTAATAGGTTAGACTTAAATGTAATCCATGCTACTTTGTGGCTTTTTTTTCCTTATGATGTTAGAGCGCTTATGCTAAATAGCATCAGAGTACATTTTGAACCAAACTTTAATTGGTTCACCCAGTCACAATCATACAGTTGATCTAACCTCTTTGAAGATGCGCACCAGCAGCAAATACATGAATGATGCATATTGTTCGATTTGTCAATGCCTGTTTGGGCAACCTGTATATTTGTGCAGTAAGTATATTTGAATATTCATAAATAATGGATAAAACCTAGAGAAAGGGCCATCCCATGAAGAGGTAACAGTGACAGTCCTAGAAGGGGTGCTTGACATTCTGTTTGGGCGCAGCGATGAGTTGAGTATGTAATACGTGGGAACTATACTATCACAGTCTGGGGGTTCTACAGCAGTGGCATACCATAGCATTATCACTTGTACATACACCAAATGTATATGATTATTAGAAGCACAGTAACAAGCATACAAGTATCTCTATGTTTTATATGCTTTTCCTGTAAACACATGAAGCCTGTTTCTCACTATTATTATCTATTAACCTAAAAGCTGCCTGTTGACTTCTTCATTTTTGTCCAGTGAGGATGGAGTGTAGTCCAGGTACACAGTAACACCAAACAGCTATTTTTCATTTGGTTGGATTCATTGACAGTGTGATACTATCTGAATAGTTTGGGCTGCATCCACTGACTCAGAAATGGTCAAACTTACTAATACCTCTGTGAACTTTACGATACGAACCAGTAAGTGATTTTGAAAATCGATTCACAATTCAGATTCATTTGCACTCTTCAGTGTTAATGTGAATGAAGCAGAGATATTTTAATGTCTGTCCCATCCACAGCATTCTAAAGGGTAGACCATTTTAAAGCAGAGCTGACATTTATCCCAATGTTTCTTTAATAGATTAGCATTTTTTTTTTTTGAAAAATGAAAAGGTATAAAATAACTAATCAGATCTTCAGTCTGAAAGTAAAATCATGTCATCTCTCCAGGCACCAGAGCCTGAGTGTCAGCTTTACACCAAACAGCAAACGTGTGACAGACGAACTCTCATCTTTAAAAGTCACCATGAGTTTCATTTATTTATTTCTTGTCTATTGATGGGACCTTTCACATGTGTCACAAGTAAGAGACTTATGTGTTTACTGCAAATGTACTTTGCATTAGAGATGTGAAAAATGATTTAATACACTAATTATGTCTGTCAGCTAATTACAATTTAGCATGCTGGCGGTGTAAATGGAGACAGACGTGGGCACCTCTGCTGCTGAAAGGGGAAAAAGCTCCCGTCAAGCTGAGTGCCTTGCCGTTCACGTGCCAGCTTCAGACTCGTTAATTAAACTCGGTAGAAGTGGAGGGAGCACGCTAATGACTCCCTGAGACATGGCTTGAAATGAGGACCTGAAAGGCTTTAGCGAGGATTTGATTTGTTCTGTGAAATCTCAGACTTACTGGAATTTCTGCATTCTATTGTGTGAACACTGTGCTGGTCTCTAGTTACTGTTCACTGCTGCTGGAGTTTGTAACAGTAAGACATAGACCATTTTATTTACTGCAGGTATTCATCACCATACTCACATACTCAGATGAGTGTAGATCCCACCCAGTGCTAACGCTAACAACTCCATAGCTTTACTTTATGGAACAATCCGTGCGCTCCAAAACGCACAGGGAGATGAACTGATTATTTTTGCCAGAACTTTTAATCATGCAAATCTGAAGTCAGTTCTCCCTAAATTCCACCAGTACGTGGACTTTACTGGACTATTGGTGGTATATACTGAGCTAAAACTTGCAGTATGCACCTGGTATGAAGCAACTGGTGACCTGGTGGTTAGGGAGTTGCCCCTTCAATCAGAAGGTAGTGGGTCCGAATCCAAGGACTACAGGTAGCACCACTGAGGTTCTCTTGAGTAAAGTACCATCCCCACATGCTGATCCCTCATTGATGGCACATTACTTCACTTGGTGAATGGGTTTTAACCCTCCTATTCTCCTCAAATTTACTAACACTTTTCACCCTCAGGGGTCAATTTGACCCCAGGGATATTTGCCTCCAGAAAATGATTTACTGAAAATTG
>JBBPDH010012134.1:0-11167 GCA_037974565.1 Clupeocharax schoutedeni
GGAGGAACGTTGTTTCGTTTCACTGTGTACTAACTGTATATGGTTGAAATGACAATAAAGCCTTTGAACTTGAACTTTGAACTTGAGGTGAGAGATTCCTTTGGAAAAACTTTGTCAACCACTACAATACGGTATAGTCACAAAACTATACTGTGCTTTAAAAAAGCTTTATGCTAAGCATGTACAGCAGCAGCGTTGATTTTGCATCTCAAATGCATCTGGGATTAAACATGATAGAGTGGAGATGTGTCTTGTGTTGAGATGAATCAGTATTCGAGGTCATTTTAAACTTATGTAATGGCAGCATTTCTGTTGAAAAGTACATTGAGATTTGAGATCAGCATATGCTGCCTTTAAGATGACATATTTTCCAGAGAAATCCATGAATTTTTCAAAAAGCCAGTGCAAACCACTGCACACATTACAAAGACATGTTTAAAAAGAGTGTAAGAATGAAGAAAGTGTGAAGAATGTCGAGAATATGCAAAGAATTTTGACAAAGTGGTGAATGTTTTACTGTCCCAACATTTTTTTGGAAGGTGTTGCAGGCCTGAAATGCATGAATGGATACATATTAACAGATGAAACGAAATTGACCAGACAAACATTAAACCTCTTGGGCTCATTCTTTCTGCAATGAAATAAAGGTCCAAGTAAATTTAAGAATAACTGCGTTTTTACTTTTTCTATTTATTTTTTCTTTCAACCATTGTAAGCATTGTTGGATTTCTGCAAGTGCTTTATCATTATTATTATGATTATGATTATTATTATTATTAAATCATGTATGAAGTTACAGTATTTCCATTTTTTTATTTAATGCAAGATTGTGTTCATAGGATTTTACCAGATCTTCAGAAAGACAATCACATACAGAAGTCTAATTACAACAATCTCTGTAAGTGATTTTGTTAAGAGTTTCCTGTTCAGTGATTTGTGTGTTTATGTGTGTGTGTGTGTGTGTGTGTGTGTGTG
The DNA here is from genome assembly GCA_037974565.1 of Clupeocharax schoutedeni. Classification (NCBI taxonomy): domain Eukaryota; kingdom Metazoa; phylum Chordata; class Actinopteri; order Characiformes; family Alestidae; genus Clupeocharax; species Clupeocharax schoutedeni. The sequence continues at coordinate 976 of JBBPDH010012134.1, forward strand.
TGTGTGTGTGTGTGTGTGTGTACCTCAGATCCAGTGGAGGCTCTAGATCTTACCTATGAGTTCAGCAGTGACCCCTGTAACATCACTCTTACCTGTAGAAGTCATGACCTCTCTATCAGCTCCAGCTGTTATAAGGAGACCTGTGAGAAAAAGACAGTGATGTCACAAGTTTTCATCCTCCCCCTGTTTAACAATGGAAGCTCCATCATCGTAACCATAGCAACCCAGTCTGCTGGAAGGAGTCTGTTTTAGAGATGAATGAACTTGAACAATACTGTGGTGATAAAGGTGCGCAAAAATGATAAAATACATGCACCATTACTCACATTCAATTTGTTACTTTTTGCACTTGTGTTGTAGGAAAACTGTGCTATTTTTTTACACCCATTGTAAGTAATCAACGAGGACCACAAAATATCTAAGTGGTTAGTGCCTGTCCTGGTCCCAGTGGGTTGCTTCTGTGTTGTGTGTGGAATTATCATTTTCTACTGCTGGAAGAAAAGCAGAGCAACAGGTACAGCCTCTTTATTTCAGTCTCATGTTTCATATGAATGCAAGCATTTCTCAGACATGATTTTTCTGTCTTTAAATATAAATTATAAGTTTATTTTCATGTAACAGTCAAGCAGAATTAGATGTAATTCATATTAGCAGGGCAGCTGGTGGCAGAGCAAGGTACCATCCTCACACACTTCCTGGGTGCTGTGTTTCTGGCTGCCCACTGCTTGGTGAATAGGTTAAATGCAGAAGAAGAATTCTGTGCTGTTCACACTGTGTACTGTGAAGTGCTCACGTATGACAGAATGGCCACTTTCACTTTAGACTGAATTACACAATATATTAAAACGTTCATAGACCCTTTCAAATAAGTATAACCAGCTACATGACATCACAAACAATTTGTATAATCTCCACAAAAAGACATTGCAAATAGAAAGGTACTAGGGCTGCACGATATCAGGAAATCATGCGATATGCAATAATGATGTTGAGTGTTGCGATGGCGATATCACATGCCATAAGTGAGTAAAAACTTAGCCTTTATAGTGTTAATGTTTTTCTACATTAGATTTTCTGGTAACAGAGACTCCAGACACTGACTAGTCAATGCAGAAAAAAAATTAAATGCATTATTTCCATTCCAACATGTTCCCCATAAAACATTTAAACCATTGAACATTGTTGAAAAAAATCTGAAAATCTTTTTTAAATAAATGGAAACATAATTTATTATAGTAAGTTCTTAGCCAGAAAAAATAGCAAAAGGAAGAATCTATAACAGTAGCACAGAAGATGAAGAAACTGCCCAGTGATGTTTCTGCCCTCTTCTCTGTGGCTCTGGGTGAAGAGTTTTGGAAAAACACCATCTACTGCAGTTCAGTCAGTCTTTCGCGATATTTATATTTTTTCAAGATATGTATATTGCGCATGTTGATATTGCAATGCCGGTAAATTTGCGATATATTGTGCAGCCTTAAAAGGTACGCTTTAGAACAGCCACATATGTACCAAGGGTGATCAGGCCCAGTGCCTGAAAGCAATTAAATCAGATTCAGAAGCAAATCACAGCAATGTTTCAACATGTAGTTTATAGCCCTCCCAGTAGAGAGTGGCTGTTACTGAATAAACCAGCATGGGTCCAGTGCTGGATGAAAAGTATCTGCCTGTTTTTATTACTGGTTTAATTCATCAGGAAACACATGCGTGTACATTATACTCAGATAACAAGAAATGCATGTGAATGAATCATGTTCTGCATCATGTTCAAATGTTTTTGTGTAAACATCAACCACAACCACGGCTACCACTTAGAATGAAATGTAAACCTCAGAGCAGTTCTTGAACAAAAATCTATTCTTACCTTAAAGAATCGTAATACATGAAGTGAAGGAAAATGTCCAAGCCTCTAATTTGGTGTCATCTGTATGTACATTTTAAATATCTATATGATGAAGCTATAGAGGAAACAGACTTGTTTAATGTTTATTTAAGAAGCTGCTTTAAACCAACATAATCATTTGTGAGAGAAAAAGCAGTATATCAACAGAAGACATTTTGTTTGTGTGTGAGAGACGCCCTGCCCTTCTCTGCCTCTTGATTTCCTGTGGGCCTTGTGGCCTTTTGACTTCTTGCTCCTTCTTAGTCCCACCCCTTCCTCAGTGTATTCACCCGTGTCTCTTTTCTCTCTCATCCAACTGGTCATGTCTGTCTGTGTTTGTCTTTGTGCTCCAGCTCTGAATCACAACACTCTGCCTTGCTCTGCTCAATCCCCTGCTTGACCTGTCTGGGAGCGTAAGCTGAATTTGTTCCAGTGACTGAGATTTTGTGACCAATTATCTCTGTGTTGGTTCAAAACGGATTGTGTTAAGAACTGTTAATCGAACTAAAGCCGTTTGTAGTAAAATGCGAGTGACACATGGAGATCTTTATAGTCAGTTGCTTTTGTTTAACTTACTCTCTGCCTATATTTTACTGCAGTTATCCTGTTTCAGAGTAGAAAAGTTTAATTGTAATTTTAAGTGTACCGGACTTTTTAGAGAGTATCATTGTTTAATAATCTAAAGCTGTTAATTTGTTAACCATATAGGTCTGGTACAGAGTGAGAACACTGTTTATGCAGAAGTGGAGGTAAGATATATTATTTATTTGTGTAGTTAATTAAATATTATACTAAATGTATATTGTTAATTTCTGATCATTTTAAAATCCTCCATAGAACCCTGCACAGCCACAGAACAATGGTGCAGAAATGGAATCTATGATTCTGGAGACAACTCCCTCTACTGTGTACAGTGTTGTAGGGAAGGAACCACAGCCCTCAAGTAACTGAGTATCCAGTCCAGCTAACCAGGTGAAACTTAACAGCATATTTAAAAACATTTACAGCTCTGGAAACAATCAGACACCACTGCAAAATTTTTTAGTTTCTCAGGTTTTATCTTTTATAGGTGCAAGTATTTAACTAAACAGCGTTAAATAAAGCCTTTTTTAAGAACTGCTGACCATATTTCTCCTAATTTACAAATAAAATATTGTTTTTTATATAATTATTTTAATGAAAATGATAATACAAATAAAATAGGAGAAATTATTCAATGTTTACAGAACTAATAATACAAAGAAAACAAATACCTTGTTCACTCTTACAGCAGTGTTTTTATACTTTCCCTCATTAAATAAGATGTGATTTAGCTGATCACTAATCAGTACCTCATGAAGCAGGATGAGGTGCTTGTCCTACAGACACTGACATTTAATAGCTGTCACACACACAGAGAAGCTGATTTAAAATAAATTGCAGTGGTTTCTTATTTTTTTCTGGAGCTGCATATTAAACTACTTTTGAGTGTAATTCATAAATGATGACACATTTAATGCTAGATGAGAGGATTTTGAGTAACTGATTTTATGTCCAAACACACCTTTTTAGTCCTAACAGCTGCCACATAACAGTTGATTATGCACAAATGAGTGGCAATATTGACAGAACAAGTGACTGAATATTTGGTTTGATTATTACATCTTGGCAAGCAATGTGTGCTTCATAATGGGGCAGCTGGTGGCCTAGTGGTTAGGGCATTCGCCCTGCAACCATAAAGTCTGGGTTCCCAAGACCGCTAGGCACCACTGAGGTACCGCTGAGCAAGGTACCGTCCCCACACACTGCTCCTCGGGCGCCATGTTCCTGGCTGCCCCCTGCTTCACTTGGTGAATGGGTTGAATGCAGAGGGTGAATTTCGTGCTGTTCACACTGTGTGCAGTGGCGCGTTCACGTATGACAAATGGTCACTTTCATAATTATTGACATCTTTGGCAAAGTGACATAGTTGTGCCATGAATCAAAAGAGGTCGCAGCATGTGATGGGGGATGTTACTGAATGTTTGTTTCATCCCCGTCATCATATCCTGCTACCTATTTTTATTCATGGCACTAGCACTATGTTACTCGATGCATTGAGCATGTTTAGGAATTTCCCTTTGGATTAACAAAGTTCTTTATTTCCTAAACCTGATCTTTCTTATCTTATAGATGGGAGAAAATAGGTCAGGAATAGTAGAGGTGGTCCAACTTCGACCTAGCTAGGTCTGAGGCCTTCACATAATTAAAACTGAACAATATTGAATTATTTAATCACAAAATTGTAATATATTTTCTAGTGTTGGGCCATTAACGGCGTTAACGTGCGAGATTCTTACTGCGCGAAAAAAAAACGTGCATCACCACGTGTTACATCGTGCGTTGATTGGCTGTAAAGGCACGTGAGACGACTCGGCATAAACAATGCAAGTACATCTGCAGCAGCCGAATGAAAACAGAGATCTGTACCATGTCGTGATAATTAAATGACTTAGCCATAAAATAAGGGGTCAAATTATCGTACATTATGGGATTTTTGGTATTATTGATCGTACGTCGTACAGAGGGGAACACTGTTATGTGCATTTTGTGGTTTGTGTAAACAGAGTATAGTTCACACAATAGTGTATTGTGACTTTATGAAAGCACATGCTGCACTTACATACATATAAACTGGATCTGTGTCCTATACATATAATCCATAAACCAGACACAATGAAAGAAACATAGTTGGTTTTTGTGGATAACATTCTGTCCTAAGAAATTCTTATTGGCTCTGATTTCCCAGATTTTATTTTATATTTTATTCTGATTTATTGCCCTAGGCAATATGAATCATATGAATGTTTTTTTTTTGTTGCTATTTTTAAACAATATCTGTAGCTAGATTATATTAAAATGCCATCTGACACCTAAAACACCTAAAAAACTGTTCCAGAAAAGCTAACCACAATTAACCAATTAACTTTACTGAAAGTTGTAAGCATATATAAGGTTCAAAGTTGGTATCTTTGTAATGGTTTGTGATACTTTTATAGGTTGAAAAAACGTTTCAAACATGTTTTGTTTCCTGTAAAATGTAATTTCATTTGGGAACTGCCAACATTGGCTTTAGAACATTAATTAGTTTGCTTTGTCCTGTGTCTTCTGAACATGTAGGAAACACGTGAGGGGCCTGAAACCATCTATTCTACCGTTTCAATACTCAGCAAACCTGTCACTGGAGCCAAATAGGATGAAACCACATCAGCTAGGAGAAACAAAAGAAATGTTACTACATTAATGAATGCTAAATTGAAACTAATGCTGGTGAAAGGGAAAAAACTAACACTACTTAAAAACACTTATTTGAAATTGATTTAAGCATAAATACTAAAAATAAAAAACTAAAGTCAACCTGGCTATAGTGAGTATCTCCTTTAAAGTTAAACTATGTATGTTTGAATTACCAGAAATTATTAGATGGTGACCTTTATTGAAACCAAATATCCAAGGCTTCTTGACAAACACGTATATATTCCAACAAGCAACAATTATATATAAATTATTTACATTCATCTTAAGAAAGGTTTCTGTAGGTCTCATGTAGTCATGTAGATTCAGTGGAAAGGATCCACATACATATTTTCAATATACAGATGTAAAAGTATGAATACATTTGTGAAAATGGAAAACAGATGCAGGCACCTTCTAGATCACCTTAAGAGCCTTGATTCAGATGTGTAACGAGGATTATTTTTAAAACATTTTTTTAAAAAACTGAGAACAAGACTACATACCCAAGTTTAGCGGTTAAACTGCCCTTGGAACCACTGAATGTTTCCTCAACTATCATAATGTGATTTTTTTAGAGGTATAAAACAAAGACAGAGCTGCTGGGATTTTTCATTCTTTACAACTGACCGAAACCTGAATGTGCTTCCACTGTCCTGGACATATGTGTGACATCCAGAAAAGCTAGAATGATGTTCTACCTCACAGACTTGGTCTGAATACTGGAAATCAAACAGTTCTATTGACACTTCATAGTAATGGTACATATCGTCGCTGTCGGACGGAAACCTCGTAACTAAACTTTTGGTCTTTGTTGTTTTTTTCATAAATCAATACTATTGGTCAGTCTCCACGTGGATCTGTAAAATTTTGAAATTATTAACCAATGAAAAGTGTTGAAAATAGCTTGGGATTAAATCTTTTACCTCCGTTGGACACTACAGCTGTCGCCAAACCCTTGTAACTCCACCCCCTTGTAATCCATCGAAGCCGCGCAGCAGAAGCCGTAACTGAGCAAAAAGCTACGACATCAGCATTTAGCCTGAGTTTATGTACAGTCTTATACCTGTACACTACTTGTGATGTGTATTATTAAGTGAATTTAATATTGAAATACTATATTAATAAAAAATCCATTAATTGTTGTATTCAGTTCAGATTAGCTGCTGTTTTTTAGTCCTTTCACGAAGATGGCACTATTGAGCCAGTTAGTAGCTAGAAGACATTTAGCGATGCCATGTATTTCAAAATGATCTCCTTGGAAGTAAAGTATAGCAACAACACAACTGCATACGGTTTTAAAGAAAAGTATGAATTGTTCCTGAGATGTTGATGCAGAGGAGGAGTGCAAGTAAAGGGGTAAGTTTGCAGGTTTAACATTTCCCTCTGATCACCATCAGTTATGCTTCTGTTATGTTTGTCAGTTCACTGGTCCAAGTTTTGAGCGAACGCTAATCAACCATGTTAGACAAGCTGTAGGCTTTAATAAAGTGCTGTAGTCTGTTAATTGATCTCAATATACAGAGGGTCTGTCTAGCTGCAGCGCGACCACTAAAATCAATAAAGGCACAAACTCCTATGTCCATATTTGCCGGTCAAAATCCACGTGAATCCATTTAAGAAAGGTTTTGCAAAAATATTGGCAATACAACCTTACACACAGTTATATAATCATATCTTAAGATGTTGTACCAATTTTAATGACACAGTATTAATTTATTTAGAATATAACTAGTTTTTTCAGTTTCCTGAAAAATAGCCATTTTGGACATATGAGGTTTCCACCTGACAGCGACAATTTTATAATAGTTCGTAAATATCTGAACTATTACCAGTACCTGTCACGACAGATATTATAATGCCTGATATCATAAAGACTGATAAACATTTGGAGGTTGTTTAAATCTAAATTCCTCAAATCATTTTGGCAAAAACATTCCGTAGTTCGTTCTGTTAGCAAGTAGCAGCAGGATATTCATTTTTCCCAAATGTTTTACTGACCCAGATACAGTCCTGGTCTGTTAATGACAATGCACAGAATTTGACATTCCTCTGATGATGTGCCTATTTATAAAACACTGCTGAGTACAGCACTTTCAAATCTCTGCCTTATAATGTAACACTGAAAGACTGATATGACTCTAGTTGCAGTTGCATGTTTTCATATAGTAAGAGCCAGAAGAATTGAATTTAGCTTAAATATATATATTATTAGTTCAGAGTTATGGCATGTAAAGCACTTTATTTCATGAAACGCTAAACAACACATTTGTATTTACATACTGAGCAATCAAGACGTATTAAAACTGTAGCTGGTTCTGGGATCTTGTCACATGGTCTCTAGTGTAGAAAGCGAAAGGCGGATACCATAAAAACAACACACACTATGCAGTAAAAACAAGAGCAGTAAATTCTCCAAGTGTCTGCAGCATGATTTGCTTTTATTTCTATTTGTGTACATTTTGTAATAATTCAATAAAAATTATATGTAATAAGATTTCATGTTTGGGTCTCATTTCCTGTTTGATCAAATGAGCTCACTGGGGAAAAAATGAAACATTATCAGTCTGTACTTTCTCCCCATACAGTCATACTATATCTGATCAATCTTCTAATTACTTGGTTTGGCCTAGGCCCTGCCCTAAAAGTAAATAAATTAAAGTAATTAAATACAACATATTCTGTAGATATCGGTACAAATAAGGTGTACATATAATTACAGTCATAAAAATGATTTAGTACGTTTTTGCATTTGTTGTCTAGATGTCAGGTCCATTGGCAAACATGTACAGTTATATGTAAAATAATAGCAGTGTGTTTAAAACAACAGAGGAAAAGTTCCTAATAGCATTTAGGATTCAGTTATTTGTTTTTTGTTTTTTACTGAAAAACTAAGCAGTAACTGCTGAATGGTCTTTTTTTTTGGTATATTTAATTTTATTTAAGTAATATTGAGGTATAGGTGACACATATCAGACCATTACACTGTCTTGGTCAGCTTGCTCTCTTCCCATAGTGCATCTCTGGTTTTAATAAGGATTTAATTATTTTAATAAGGAGTTAATAAGGATTTTCTATGTAATGGCCCATTCTGTATCATTTCAGTGAACAAATAATACATAAACGGACAAATCTTTTATAAGGCCATGTCTAACATGAGCCTGTCACACAGGTGACTGTACTGTAGCTATGCCAGCCTTAGAATGCCAAAAACTAGACGTCTTTGGTGGAGCCCTTCTGAAACACAGAGGCTTTTATGATGCTCCCAGCACTTGTGAGTTTCTACTGACAGCGGACTGAGGAGGGACAAACCACAACCTCAGTAGCAAGGTGCTGGGCGCCCGGGGCTCATCGATTCGCATGGGCAACGAAGGCTATCCTGTTTGGCCCGACCGACAGAAAGGCTACTGCTGCAGAGGGTGCTTCTAATGCAGGTTAAAGCAGAAATGTGTCAACACACAGTGCGCTGCACCCTGCTGAGTATGCTAAGGACAACACGGCATGTCACACTGCACACAGGCCCGGTTTGAGGAATGTCATATTGTCCTGCCCAATTCTCAGGAACTCAATCTGATCCAGCATCGGTGGGACGTCCAGTCAGGATTTGACTTGTAACTTCAAGTAAAGTAATATACACTTTGTGGAGTCACGTGACCCCAGTCCGCAATGTTATGTTACTCCGCCGACATGTCAAGCATGGAGAGCTTAAACACTGAGACAACTGAGCAACTTGTCAGTAAACTATAAACAATATAAACAGAAGATGAGTTCTTTTCCATCATAACACCAAAATAACGCATAGGATTTGTTTAAACAGTCTCTATACAAGAGTAGACCTGCACTACTCTTCAGCTCAAGCAGTTACATGACCACATTCAGTGCATCCACATACATTTCAAACTTTTTGCAATTTTTTGTATTTGTTAACAAAGGAGAAGGCATTTTAACATTACCCTAACACAAGCAACAATGACTATTGACATTTTTCACATACTCTCATTTACAGTTATGTGCAAAATAATAGTAGTCAGACATCACCAGCCTGATCAAACACGGTTTTTGGTAAGAATTACATTTCTACATGGCAAATAATTTACTAGTAGGTGTAGGTGTAAAACCAACAGACCCAACAGTCATGAAATGCAAGCTGCCGATTCATTGTAACTGCATCATTAATTGAAGAAGTGTGTTCAAAATAATAGCAGTGTGGAGTTCAGTTAGTAAGTTCATTCATTCTTTGAAAATACTTGTGCCAATTATTGCCCTTATTTAAGGAAGGAATGCAGCAAATATTGTACATGGTGGTAATAGTGCATTTCTCTCTGAAATTCTGAGGAAAATAAGTGTTTCCAGACATTGTTCAGAAGAACAGCATCCCTTGAGTAAAAAATTGATTGAAGAGGGGAAAACATATAAAATAGTGCAGAAAATGATAGGCAGCTGTCACGATCGGAGCAGGAATGAATCGACTCTTTGCCCAAATGTTGTGTAGTGGAAGAGCCCAAACGCGGATGGCATGAGAGAGCTGGTAAACCACACGGTTTATTGTAAGAACACTCTGGTGGGAGTGGGGACTCACACCAAACAAATCCACGTTCTTACACACAAACAGAAGAGCAGGAGTACTCACAGTACCGTGGATAAGGCTTAAAAGGAAAACAAACGGCAAAAAGCATGAAACCTCAATGTCTGTGTGTCATATGTTACCCACTTCCAGCTTAAATACCTTACACAGGATAATTTCCATTGCCGATTGACCCCGCGTGACCTGGTGTGCATGACAGACATGACAGGCGTCAAGACTCTTCTCAGTCCTGGCCCCCCAGTGGTGAAATGAACTCCCTCTTCTGGTCCGATCGGCAGAGTCCTTCACAGTCTTCAAGCGTCGCCTGAAGACCCACCTCTTCAAGGAGCACTTTGACGACTAACTATCTCTTCCCTAATGTTTACTTACGTTACTTAACGACTTACGTTCTTCTCTAGGGCTTATGTATTGTTGGGTAGTTGGCTAGTTATTATTTGGACAGATGTATAGATCCTCTGACTGCAGTATCTTGGTTA